>PVJA010003520.1:81362-94396 GCA_004027025.1 Myocastor coypus | reverse complement strand
CGCTCTCGCTCTCGCTCTCACTCTCACTCCCCCACCCCATCTTCCTCATTTCTTGATTTCTCTGGTGCAGGAGGAACTGCCCAAGGAGCATCCTGACAAACCATGCACAAGATGCTTTGAGATTCTCTTCATTCTGTGGCTTGCAGAAGCATGGCTGAAGCCAGCAGCCCGCTTTGTGCTCAGATGAGTCGCAGGCCACTCCTGGGAGGTTGCTGTGCACGTTAGCTCGTGCAGGGAAACCCCGCATAGACACCAGGCCAGCTACAAAGATGCTGAGAAAGGCCGTCGTCCGGCCCCAGACAAGCACGCCAAGGCGGTCTTCACCCTTTTCCACTCCTAGCACATGAGTAGCTCCTTTTCTTTCTTTAACCTTGCTCTGCCACTATCAGTAGTGCTGTACAGTGTATTTTCAGTCACATACAGACACACATACTTGCTTTCCATAACTACATACACATCTTGAGCAAATGCACAAAAAGCTGAGCTAAAATTGCTTTTTAGCAAATTACAGGTTCCGGTTTCTTAGGGCTAAGTCCAGTGAACTTCTCTCACAATGTCACCAGGCTTTTCTGTGCCTTTTCATGGCACAGCCCAGGACCTTTCGGTGCCACGAATACTAATCTCTGTGCACTGGCATCAGTGCGGTTCTGGCCTGGGAGAGCGTGATGCCATATGGCGCCCCCTCCCCTGAGCTCCCAGCACGGATTATGGCAACAACAGGCATTGCAAGGTGAAGACAAGGTTACAGAGGCAGGGGGTTCGGGATGGGGTGATGACAGATGGCTGTGGAAAGGACCTTACAGGACACAAAGGGTGTCTGTATGCCCCTGGCTCCCTAAATCCCCCCCAGCCTCTTTGTGGAAACCTGTTTTCCTCACCCCTTCATTATGCAGGCCTAAGCTCCCGGGGCTTCTAGCCCATCCCCTACCCCAGGGCCACACTATCCAGCGTGGTCGCTACTCGCCGCATGTGGCTCCTCTGAGTTCAGTTCAAGCCAATTAAAGTGAGGGAAGCTGGGACTTCAGTCCAACCGCATGAACCACTTCTCAAGCGTTTAATGACTGTGTGTTGCTACCCGCAACACCTGGGACAGCAACGACTGATGCCACTCTTGGCCACAGCTTCTCATTCTCATGACTTGTGTTATAATCAACAGGGAATCGTGAAGGGCCGGGTCCTTCTGGCAGCAGTCCTCCTCTCCTGCGGGCTTCGTGTGCTTCTGCGTCGTGGTTCCCGCCACGCCGCGCTCCACACCCCCCACTCACTGGGCTGCTCCGTGCACCCGGCCTTCCAATAGCGCAGTGCTACGATGCAGCGCATTTCCTTCCCAGAGCTCCAGTGCTGCCCACCGCCCCGTTCTGGGCTGTGGTACAGAAAGCATTAGCTGCCCTGCAAAGACCATGACACAGAGCCAGGTCACTGAGGAACTCAAGAGCTATTGTTTTAGGGCAAGAGAGTGAGACCATAGTCATTCAATAATTCTTCAAGGTCCTAGGCAATTGGGATTCTGCGACATGAAGAGATACAGGATCATTACAGGAAAATGAGTAAAAGCCATTGACATGGCTGCCATCTTGGGCAGAAGTGAATGCGCCCACTAATGACAGCTGAACCTCGCTGGCCTCATGGCCAACGTCAGTCGCTGAATGGCAGTCGAGCGCCACACCAGGCTGCGCCCCAGGCCCAGGAATCTTGAGGGAGGTGTCATCATCTCCACGTCACAGCTCACGGAACTCGCGCTCTGAGGCATTACCTCACTTGCTCCAAAAAACAGAGCAAGACGAAGAAGAAGCAAGGGTTAAGTCCAGAACATTCTCACCCGGAGCCCAGTGTCTCAGCCTGGCCAGCTTCTCCTCTGAGACCTGGCGTCCCTCCGTCTTCCTAGCTTTGGACTTCCCAGAAGTCTTGTGAAACATTCTGGGCTTCACATTATTCCTGATGCGTTTTATTGATGAGTAACAATTCATTAAAGTTGCATCCCTAACTTAGAGATGGGTCTGACTCCTAGGGACGTTCACCTGGGGCGGGGCTGTCGAGAGCAGGGATGGAAATTACCGCTGGGGCTCACAGGGTTCGAGCCATGCTGCCACTGCTTTTTAAGTATATAAAGATGTGTAGAAAATAATAGTACTGACTTAGGTATTTCTTCCTAAAATGAATGAGGACTTCAATCCCAGAAAAGATCACAAGCTTTCCTGAGCACAATGCAGAAGACGCCAAAGTGAGGGCGTAAGAGACCAGTAAGCGTCCTATAAGACACTGAGAAATGTCTGGAAGAGAAGTTATCCCTGTTTAGAGAAGAAATAGTAACTAGAAGGGAAGAAAGCCTGTCACTAAAGGGCGTGTTCAACTCACAGTGTGCACAGGTTCCAGCCCACAGTCTGCTGGCTGCAAAGCAAGGTGACATCTGGCAGAGGGGCAGGAGTTCAAGAGCCACGAGGCATCGAGAGCAGAAAGGGAGGGAAACAAGCCTCTTTGTCCCTTATATTGTAAGCAAGCCACTCACCCTAGGGCAGGTACACACTCGGACCCTTAATCCCAGCCTCTGACTGGGAGCTAATCCCAAACCCCAGCCTCAGCCATTTCCCAAAACCCCACCCTTCACGACTGCATGAGGCTGCCAGGAGCAGGGGGATGACGACATCTAGACGCAAACCACACTAGCGACGTAAAACTGGATCCATGACCTGCAAGTTACGTTCTGCACCTTCCCATAGGAATTGGCTCTGAGGACACCACACACACACACACACACACACACACACACACACACACACACACACCACCCCCACGCTCCCCCACGCTTGTCATTTTGCTATTATTCTGTGATAACCCATCATTTGACACCCACAGAGTAACCTCTGAGAGTGATGAGGCGAGGGCGATATCGCTGCCCCCGGACAGGCAAAGTGGACACTGTCCTTCCACCGCCACCTGCGATCCCAAGTGAGCTGAGGATAAATAAACCCTCCTCTTTCCGTTTTCAGCAAAGCATGTACAATGTGAGTCCGAATTTCTGCCATTTGAGTCTTGCATTTTAAAACTGAATTCTCACCTAGATGATTTCATATAATTTTCCCCAGTGACATTCCTGTGAATTCCCCAGGGGTCTAAAGCTTACTGTGACCATGTAGGTAAATGAAAATTAAGCAAATGTAATACACAGGACTACCTAGCAGGTCCCACAGACAGGCCTCGACTCCACTCTCGTCTCTGCTGCGACGTGTGTGACGCAAGGCTAGCATTTGCATTCCTTAGACACAGGGGACCCCTGACGCTGGTCCAGATCTGGGCCAGAACTGCATGGACGCATGCCCCCGATCCATGTGGCAAAAGGACAGAAAGAACAGAAAAACGCCAAAGAAATGTTGATTAGTTTTAACATTATGGCATATAGGTAACTAGACTTGTAGAAGTAAAATAAAAATAGCATTATGCTGAAAAATATCTAAAGGCAAATTGCCCCTACTTATTCTACACACACAAAAGACATCAGACCATATGCTCAAAATATGCTATATATCCAAACAAGGCAAAAACAATTCATTTATTTCAGACTGTATCCCCATAAAACAACTGAAGACAAAGAGCAAAAAAAAAAAAATTTAAAAATCATATTCCTTAACAGAGGCAATGGAGACTGAGCAGTGTACCGTGAAAATGCACCAAAACAAAAATCGATGTAACTGTACTATGAAAGTCTGATGACAGCCTTTAGGCAAAATGAATATAGACATGTTATTTTAAAATAATAATAGGATCAAATGAACAAGCAGAGAAATTACATTGGCCTCAAATTTATATGCATAAAATGTTGGAGCATCAGAACATAAGCTAAAATTAGAGATTATTAAGGGGCAGGAGACTAGCATCACGAGAACTGTGAGCTTATCTCAAAACCAGAGATATGGCCAGTAAGGGTAAGGAAGGCTTCCAACCTGCAGTTAAGTGAGATGCTCTTCTATTTAAGGAGCATAAGCCAAAAAATGGTATAATGCAATATGCTTCTTTCAAATGCACAAGACTTACTTGTCAAAACTGATTGCATCCTCTTCAAAAAACACATATCGGAAAGCTGAAATACTACAAACCGTATTCTCTGATTATATTGAAATTAAGTTAAAATCAACTTCTCAAAGATGAAAATTATACCCTGTTCTCCATGTAGGAGAAATTTGAAACATTCTTTTACGTAATGGATGGACCCACACATGTAGAAATCATAACGAAACTATAGAATACTTTTAGTCAGATAACAAAAGTAAAAGCAGTTAATATTTAGAAATATGAAAAACCAATCCTCAAGGAGTAATTAACAGCCAAAGATAGACTTATCAAAAGAAGATTGAGGGGCCGGTGAGATGGTTCAGCAGTCTAAAGCACCTGCTTAGGGAAGCTTAAGCAACTGCAGGGACCTCGGTTTGATCCATGGCACTCTGTGCTGCACCATCCCCACCCCCAGGGCAGGCTAAGCCAGCCATTACAAAAAGAAGAAGAAGCAAAAGCAGATCGATCCAGCCGGGCGTGGTGGCGCACGCCTGTAATCCCAGCATTCGGGAGGCTGAGACAGGAGGATTGGTGTGAGTTCGAGACCAGCCTGGGCTACAAAAGTGAGCTCAAGGCCAGCCTGAACTGCATAGTGACACCCTGTCTCAATAAGACAAAAAAAAAAAAAAAAAAAGAAGAAGAAGAAAGATTGATCCAGCTTCATTAAATCAAGATAAATATAAAGTATGAGAACAAATATGCAAGCATCTGTCTCATGATATTTGTGAAAAAAGAGTAGTTATTTCAATGTAAAGAAAATAGAAGGGGGACTGGGGAGAGAGCTCCGAGGCACAAGTGCCTGCTGGGCAAGTGCAAGGTCCTGAGTTCGAACCCTGGTCCCACAAAAAAAAAAAAAAAAAGAAGGAAAGCTCTGCACGTTGAAACGTCTCACACGCTGAAGTCTTTCCCAAGTTGAGGTTTGGCATCTACAATTTGCAGAGCAGTTACGGCCAAGTCCAAGAACCACACCACACACAACCAGTCCTGAAAATGGCACAGAAATGGCACCAAGAAACCCTGGTCACAGAGATATGAGTCTCTGAACGGGGCAGATCCAAGTTCCTTAGGAACATGCATTTTGCCAAAAAAGCACAAGAGGGGCTTCAAGAAGATGCAGTGTAGAGATAAAAAACTAGCATCTTAAAGAAGTGAAGAACAATAAAGCTTAGGATGGATTGTAATCTGTTAGGGATTTCAGAAAACTAGGATTTTAAAAGGTATAATGGCTTATCCTGATGGATGTCTCCGCCCTACGTGAGACATTGGTGTAACAGCTGATCCTGATGGATGTCTCCGCCCTACATGAGACACTGGTGTAAAAGCTGATCCTGATGGATGTCTCCGCCCTACATGAGACACTGGTGTAACAGCTGATCCTGATGGATGTCTCCGCCCTACATGAGACACTGGTGTAACAGCTGATCCTTATGGATGTCTCCGCCCTACTTGAGACATTGGTGTAACAGCTGATCCTGATGGATGTCTCCGCCCTACTTGAGATACTGGTGTAACAGCTGATCCTGATGGATGTCTCCACCCTACATGAGACATTGGTGATAGTCTCCTTTCCTCCTTGTAATCCTTCTGTTGTATGACCTAAATAAAAAGGAGATGCTTCTGGAGTTCTGGGCTCACCCCGAGAGAGACACATCTCAGTGAGACTTCTGAAGCTAGCCAGACCAGCAAGACGTCCCATGTCACAGCACAGTGCAGCGGGTGAAGCTGCAGGGAACAGTGGTCCTCGTGGAGGGTCCCATGATGCCAGGCCCGAGTGGGGCACACTCCCTTCCCCATAAGCGGACAAAGGCATCCCCCTTCAGTCCCCATCCCTCTTCTCTGGAGGCGCCCCGGAGTTAGCGCCACACGTGAAAACAACGGCAGGTTAAGGATGTTCATGGAGCATCATTCACCAACGCAGAAGACCGGAAACACCCCCAGCGTCGAGCGGAAGGTAAGGGACACACGAAATACTTACGTAATAGAATGATTCTGTCATAAAGAAGAATGAATTACTTCATTTGCAGGAAAAAATAGGGAACTGTGGACCGTTCTGTGAAGTGAAAAAAACCAGACTCAGATCGTCAGCGCGTCTTTTCTCACATATGGGATCTAACGGAAGACTTGAAAGTAGAAGGCACTCTGTGAGGAGGTGAGAAGGGAACTTGGGGGAAAGAGAAGAAGAAGGACGGCAGTGGGGTGGGACGATCGAAGTTTGTTGCGTGCAGAGGCCGGTGTGCCAAGTGAAAACGCCACTCTGTACACTGGGGTCCACTGACAAAAGCTTTTCTTTACAGACCAGTACAGAACCAAAATAATAATGAAAACTCACTGTGTAAATAGAGCACCATAAGAAGTATGGAACTTCCCAAACTTTCTTTTCTATTCCTGATTCTTCAAGGAAGATAAATGCATCAAAAGCTACCGAGAAACTCGCTGTGGCATCCGTGGACCTACGCATCTGGGGGTTGGGGGCGGGGGGGGGGGGGGGGCGCTGAGCACAGGGTGCTCTGGGGACAGTGCCTGCTTCTGTGACTCTGCCTCTTGGAGAGAGCTTGTCGTCCCAGATAGAATCCAATAAAGATCTTACTTCATGAATACACAAAACGATGAAATTCGTGTGTCTCCAGGAAAAGCCATCTTTGCAAGTTCTGGTAGCCTGGGACAAGAAAGAGGAGAGGTTGAGCCATTCTTAAGTGCCAGGCAGCTCATGTCCATCTTGGAGAAGATGCAGACTTCCTTGCCCCGGATGACCTGCCTTCCTACTCACAGTACCTGGAATACTCAGGCACCGAGAAAGGCAGTCTAACAAAGTCCAGACACGACAGAAGTCACATGGTTTCATCATTAGATTTCACCAGCTGCTGGTTTGTGTTGCTATGTATTGGACGATTATTGTGGTCATGATTAGAGAGCACTGTTTATTAAGAACCAGACACCATTCAAAGCCCTTTGCTATGTGATCATTTTTCCTCTGTCACCCCGGTGAGCTAGGTACTGTCATTCTTCTTAATGAAGATAATGAACAATGATTCAGGTGAGGCAAGTAAGACTTCTTGCCCAGTGTCACACAGGAAGTACATGAAAAACTAGGACTCAAAGCCAGGTCACCAGCCCCTGTCCCTGCCCACCTTGCCCACCAAGGCCACCTACTATCACACAAAGGCTGCCTCTGAGCTGGCAGGGCCCAGAACGCTGCCTCTTCTGTGTGGCTCTGTGTGGAGGTCAACGCAGATGGACGCTGCATAAGAAACACTGAGTGTTGTCCCAGGATGCTCCACCAGGCCCAGGGCCAACAAGGAGGAAGACCACAGCTTTCCTTCCCCAGGCTGCTTCTGGACATGGACCCAAGGCGGCCCATCCAGCCTGGGAAGCACCGTCCAGCCTAGGGAGTGCAGTGAACCCCAAGCAGAGTTCTAGCAGGCATCTAAGCCAGCTCCCAGGACTCCCCAGTGGGAGCTGGTTCTTGCAGTAAACCAGGACCATTGAAAGCCAACCACCATGGGGGCTTCTCAGCCAGGGCTCAGCCTGTGTCTCCGCATCAGACGGGCTTTCATAGTGCAGAGGAATCAGGCCATTTGTCCACCTGTAATGACACTGAACCAACTAGTCCTTGCAAAAATATGTTGGCATCCTCTCCCTTATCCTGGGATGAACTCCATAGCAACTCAGCTGGACACAGTGGAAGTGCTTTGCCGCACCAGATGCATAGTTCTGGTCACAGGGGCTCTCTTGTTCACAGAGATACTGGCCAGGGTATGTGTTGGAAAGAAAAGTTTTCGCTGAGGCTCACTCCTCATGGTAAAGGAAATCTTCCTCTGGCCTTCAGATAAGTCAGTCTCTTGGACTCCATTTCTCAGCTCAAATACTTGGTGATAAAAGCAAGGTGGAGTTCCCTCAGCCCTGGTTGCATGGCTCAGTGGTCCAAGCTTCGTGTTTTTAGAGACTCCCTTCCACTGCTTTGCAGTTTCTCTGTGATGGAGCTCTTGGTTCTACTTTTGATGAACTCCCTTTACAAACAGAGAAGATCTGCCATTTTTCAAATGACTAAATGTTTGTAGCACAGTTGGACAAGTACCATCTATTTTCCCTAGTCTCACCTTTCCTAATGCCTACTGAAGAGCCTCGGGAAAGCAAGGCACACAACACAGCCTGGGGACCAAGTGGCTCGTTTTACTGCTGTGCTTCTATGTGTTTCACCTTTTTCTTGTTGTATTGGGGGAAGGAGTGAATTTGGTAAATCAGTTTGTCAATCTAAAGGTACAAAGCAAAGCAATCCACACGCGACAGGTAGGTTTTTGTGTAACTTCCAGTTGTAGTTAAGACTTTCACATCTACTTTCATCCAATTTCAAGGGAGTGTATGTTGGGGAGATTTTTATACATTATTAAACATTGGGTAGCTTCTAGCTCCTGAACAATTCTGAGAATTGCAATTCCAGATATAAATAGCTTACTGCTTCACTAATCATCATGCACTTTATTTCCAATATTTTTGCCAAACATTTCGACTAGAAACAAGTGCCTATCACCCTAGGTCTTAAACTGGAGTCCTATAAATTATTCAACCCATGAAGCAAGCCATGAAATGTATTCTGTCATTTCTGAGAATGTGAGATTTTTTCTTGAATCTAGAGGTTTATACTTCTGGAAAAGGTTAATACCTTCGTCTCTTGTGTCATATCTCCCTTAAATGTATGCTTTGGGAAATAGCAAGGTATATTTGCATAGTGTGTGAATTGTTATTGTAGTAAATTGGCCTAGAAAAATCAGAAACTTAGTTACTAGAAAATATTGCATTAACATGAGCTATAAATAATAACAGTACTTAATTATAAATGTACACACATAAGCTTACATTTTAATTGTTTTACATTTTATTTTTATTATTCCTTTTTGTGTCCAGCCCAGCCCACCTTGGGGGCAGGGCTGGCGCAGCACACAGTGCCAGGGATGGAACTTCATCAGTCCTTGCCTGAGCTTGCCTAAACAGGTGCTTCAGACCACTGAGCTATCCCACCAGCCCCTAAGCTTACATTTTAAAGTACAAGGAAGCCTTACATTTCTAATTGATGAGATTTTTTTTTTCTGGTACTGGGGATTGAACTTAGGACCCTGCGCTTGTCAGGCAAGTGCTTATTCTACTGAGCTATCTCCCTGGCCCTCCAATTGATGAGAATCTTAAAAATTCTAGTAAACTGGACCACTGAGTATCTCATAGGCTAGAGTAAAACATTAATACCTGTGTACATACTGGCTCATATTTTACAAAATGATAAATAACCCAAGGCAACTATAAGTGCCTTCTTCTGTTGAGTGAAAGAGGCAGAGGTGGGTGATGGCTACCAGGTCTCTTGCAGTTGGGCTATCTTTTGCATTTCAGTTCAGACTTGTAAAATTTTGCCTATATTTTATTTTACTTATTTATTTATTTACTTACTTACTTATTTATGGAAGCAGGGATTGAACTCAGGCCCTTGTGCATGCTAGGCAAGTGCTTATTCTACTGAGCTATCTCCCCAGCCCCCTTTGCCTATATTTTATTTTATTTTTTTATTTTTTTTATTTTTTTTTTGTGGGTTTTTTTTTTATTTTTATTTTTTCTTGTTTCCAAACCTTTGTTTGTTTATTCACTCATTTTTATGGCCGGCTCAGCGTGCCCCCCAAAGGCAGGGCTGACGCAGCATGTGGTGCCAGGGATCAAACTGCGGTCCCTGCAGCTGCCCAAGCTTTTCCAAGCAGGCACTTTAGACCACTGAGCCATCCCATCGGGCCCCTTTTGCCTATATTTTAAAAGAAAATAAATTTAAATTTAAAAGAGTATACAAAACTCAAAAATAAAATAAAATAAGCTGAACTGAATATCCAGAAGATAATATAACAGCACAGAGCACTATTTCTGACAAGCTTAGTATATAGAGAGCATTAGAGCTTAGTATTAGACATGTTTTAGACTATAACAACTATTATTGGAATTAATGAATGACAGAAACTAATAAATACTTGCATTTATTGAGTTAGAAGAAAATATCACAAGAAGGAAAGATACATTTCTATATAAAATAACGTATAAGAATTTTGAAGCCTGGCGTGGTGCCACACATCTGTAGTCTCGGCGCTGGGGAGGCTGACACCAGAGGATCACCATGACACTGATCTGCATAATGAGACCCTTCATCCATAAACAGTAATAAAAATTTATCATAATGGAATTTTGTATGGTTCAAGGAGTATTAACAAAGAATAATTGTGTCAATAAAGTCCGGGAGAACACTGAGTGAGAACACATCAGAGGGGGCAGTGACACGCTGCTCATCTCCCGGGCCCGTGTGGCAGGAGTGTTTCCAGGTCTGGGGGTAAGGAGGAGAGCGAAGGACTCTTGTGTGGGCTTGACGGGGTGCAAGTGGCAGCCCAGCGGGGGCCAGGGTCCTCACGTCATAAGAGCGTGGGTCAGAGGAGGGCAGGGAGATGGTGTGAGTGCCATGCCCGCCCTGGGGTGTGTGTGTGTGTGTGTGTGTGCGTGTGAAGCCTGCACACAGCATAATGGAAGAACGGGACTTGCTTCCACCTCTGTTGCGCTTGGTGCTTCTGCTGACTTCCGCCACCTTGAGCTCTTGCCCCTGTGCCTCGCCACCCAGCCTCAGGGCCAGCTGATTCTAGACAGAAAAGTCATAAAGTGGGAGCCAGAGAAAACCTTTTTCTTTAATTTTGGGTGCTGGGTGTTTTGTCTCAGCAACAAGGGAAAGGAACCAAGACAGAATTTCATGTGCTGCTGTGACCATGTGGAGCAAAAACGGCCTTTGGGACAGCTGGCCGGAAGAGTTGGAAAGGTCAGGAGGTGTCACCCGCAGGAGTAGAGCGGGGGCACCTTCAGGGGTTCTGTACAGGAGATGCCGGTCGGAGCTCAGGAAGCCAGAATGCAGAGAGCAAGAGCCTGCTGGAGAAAGCCAGGCGGGAGGGTTTCTGCTGGAGAGGAGGAGGGCACTGGCCTGGCCGCAGCACTACAGATGCCGTGTGCTGGGACTTGGCACAGGGTTTGCTCGCACTTGGCTTTTGTCTAGAGTCTTTGCCTGAAACCCAGATAAAGGGCAGCAGACTAATTTATCTGGCAGAAAATTTCAAGGTAGCCGAGTGTTCATGCATGGCTATTATTGCTGTTTCAGTTGCATATTTGTTGAGAATCAAGAGCACGGAGCCCAGCAGGATGATTTGAACACTGAGTTTGGCCACAAAGGAAGCTGCAGTAAGGCTGTGGATCCCCAGGGTAGAGCAGAGATCTCCATCTCTGAGCAGGAGCAGGAGAGTACAGTGGCGGCCTGAGGGCCCTCCAAGGAGCATGGGGACACTGCGCTGGGCAGCCTCAGGACTACCAGAGCAAATGCCTTTTCTCTGAGGAGAAAGCAGCACAACACAGAATTCCCGAATGGCGGCTGCGTGGAGGAATTTCTCTGCAGAATTGGATTCAGAGTGCCCAGGATCCAAACTCTCAACCCCACACCCAAGAGAGCTCAAAGCTGTTTACTTCCCCAGCTGGCCCTAGACCCTCACAGTATCCACGTGGTGCTGCTTCTCTGTGCATGCAGAATGCAAGAGTCATTGTGCTAAGAAGGCTTCGCCTTGCATTCTGAGGACCCTGGAGGCAGGCAGTGTGCCCCCAAGAGGGCAGTGTGTGGAGCTGTGGCGATGAATCCATAGGTGGTGGAGACCCCAGAAGTGTGGGAAATCTAGCAACATGGGGCATGGAAGGATGCCTGCAAGGAGGGATCAAAGGGCGTGGGGTGGAGCCATGCAAAGACTTCTGAGCTTACAGCTTGCCTCAGTGTGCTTCGGATGCTGCCCAGAGAACTACGGGGCTTAATGTTTCCCCTCTTAGGTTTTGGACTTGCTTTGGTCCCAATCCTTTGTGTTCTCCTGTTTGTAATTTCTGGAATTAAAATGATTTGTCTGGAGCCATTGCACTTTGGAAGTGTGTAACTTTTCATCTGTACAGGGGCTCACACCTCAGGGTTCACCTCATGGAGCGGTTGATGTATTATGTCAACTTGGTTCCTTGCTGCAGGGGACAGAGAGCCAGCCCTAGGATGCAATGGGCCCGCCCCAGAGTGACTCAGCTCAAAGCGACCATGCTTGCAAAGGGGCTGAGGAAGGGGTGGAACGTCCACTTCCTCGGAGGAGCTTCAGTCTTCACCTTTGGTTCGGGCTTCGTTGCCTGGCTTGCAGTGCAGACTCCTCACCTCCCCACCTGGACCTTTCAGCTTCCATCGCAGACTCTTTAGTCTTCTGTCATAGACCAATTGGCTGACAAATAGAGACCTGCATGGGGCACTGCAGTGCGCTTCAGACCTTGGGACTGAGTTCTTCAGTCTGGGGTGTGCAGACGCCCCCTGCACGCTCCCTCATCTGACTCTGTGGCTGACTGCTGTAAGCCAGTCTTGTAACTCCTTATCCATTGCATGTCTTGTGATAATGTCTGTTCCTTGTACTATATCTGTTCCTCTAAGGAAAACCCTGACTAATACACCTTACATCTTGGAGGAGACTCGGGACTTGGACTTTCAGCAGTGCTGAAATTGTGAGGACGTTGGCAATTCTCGCAGATGAACTATTCTGCCTCTGGCGTTAAGGGTTGCGATGTCCCTGAGCCTTAGGGGTCAGAGGCACCATGTGAAGGTCCTAATGTAGCATAATGTGCACTTTACATTGATTTTTTAGGACTGAACCTGTGTTAAAATGCTCCAGTTGCGAACTGCTAAGAACAAGCGCGTCTTGGGGCCTGGTGGGATGGCTCAGTGGTTTAAAGCCCTTGCTTGGGGAAGCTTGGGCGGCTTCAGGGACCACGGTTCGATCCCCGGCACCACATGCTGCACCAGCCCTGACCTTGGGGTGGGCTGAGCTGGCCATAAAAATGAGTGAATAAACAAACAAAGGTTCTGAAACAAGAATGAAAATAATAAATAAAATTAAATTAAATTAAAAAAAAAAAAAAAAAAA
>PVJA010003520.1:0-81262 GCA_004027025.1 Myocastor coypus | reverse complement strand
CAGTCACCAAGACAGCAAAGAAACCAAAACCAAAAGATTCTTGAAAGTCTTTCTCAAACTCCAGTTATACAGACCGAGTGCTTTCCCCAACAAAGTAAAATTACCATCAGCTCAAGGCAGGGCTGGAGCTGAGCCTCTGCCTCGATGGCCTCCTTCCGTTCCTTGGGCGGGACGTTCTGTCCCCGAGGCCACGCGCTTCACTCTGCCCTCTGCGTGTTGCGTGAACTCGCTCTGCACAGCCCGCTGCCAAGCACGTCTGACATCGCTTCCCTACGCGCCCTCACGTGGAAGGCTGGGCTGAGGTCACCGGCTGAGAGGACACAAACGCACTGGCCAGAGCTCCCCCGCTCTCCCTCCATGCGCACCGCACGGTCATCGCTCCCCACCTCCCTTCTGCTCCCCCCCCCACTCCAGTCCTTCAAGCTACAGCTCCTCCGTCCTGTCACATGGAAAACACTTCACACAGCTACCACTAATTGTTTTAAGTAACCTTGCTCGAGTCTCCAGGGCTTTACATTCTGCTTGGGTCCTCACACATCAAATTTTCTTATGCAGAGATAGATTTGATTTCAGCAAATTCTCTTTATAAATAATGCACTCACCTAGGGTGTTCTGTGGTTTCTTTGATTTCCTAATAAAAACATAGAGAACATCAAATATAGAAATGTAAAGAATAGAATTTCCATGAGAGAAGTGTCCTTAGGGTTTGAAACTTAAATACCCCCGAGATACACACACACACACACACACACACACACACACACACACGCACACACATGCACACGCACGCGCACATGCGCGCGCGCACGCGCGCACACACACACACACCAGGCCTGAAAGACTTGGCCCCTACCTTGTGGGGCTGTTGGGTTGGGACCTCAGGAGGAAGCCCCTGCTCCCGGAAGCTCCAAGCTGCACGTCTTTAGTGTCTGTCCTCCATCAGGTGTTGGCAGCAGAGGCCACATGGGCAGTGCGTCACGGCAGGAAAGCTTGGGGGGGGGTCCCTGCCACTGCCACAGGCCCTGTTTCTCCCCTGAGAGACTGGTCATGAGTGAGAGAAAACGCTTTTGCTGAGGTCCTGCACTATTAGTCCTTAAAAGATTTCTTCAAGTGCTGGACCCATTTCTGTCACACTGTCCCCAAGCAAGCATGCGCTCGCCCCCTGGCACCAGTTCTCGCTTTAGTTCAGCTTTTCTTCATTCAGATCGATATCTTTCATTTCGTTCTTCAATTCCATATAGAGCTGCTGTGGAGCAATTAGGTGATAATATTTAAGAAGATGAAAAACAAAAGCATGGCAGGCCAGAGGGGTCTGGGGGTACGCTGCTCACGTGCAGAAGGAGGCAGGCCGTCTAGAGGGGGCGCATCCTAAGTAGAGCAAGTAAAGGAGTGACTCCAGTTCAGAAAATCAGATGCCAACGAAACAGACAAGGAGAGAAGACAATTGTTTCCAAAAGAACCCGGGAGGCAGAATAAGATGTACGAGGCTGATGCCAGCTTTGGTTGTCTGTGCTAGGCACGGGGCGCGGGGTGTGAGTGCCCCCTCCCGGACCTCCTCTCCCCAGAGCCCAAGGTGCGTTGCCGGAGTAGCCCACGCCCAGAATAGACTTTGTCCGACGCCTGTAGCCGCAGACCACAGCCATGATGGCACTTGCTCATCTACTCTAATTAGTCCATTTATTTTCACCCTAGAATTAATTGGAGCTGTGCGGCACAATCAAATCAAATCTTCCAATAATTAGGGAATACAATGAGGACAGGAGACAGGGTCACAAGAGGGCAGGACTGGCATGGCAGGTCCTCGGTCCCTGGCAGGGCGGATCACTAGCTCTTGTCAGAAATCCACAGGATTCCGTAATTTTACACTCAGTGGTGGCCTGCAGCTGCTCTCCCTCTCCAGCTGTAAAAGCCAGCAGACATTCTTGGCGTGGCCTCACTTGGGTCAGCTTCAGCACCTTCTCCCAGACCTCCGGGTATGCACCTCCTGTGGCCAATACACTGTGTACTGCTGAGGGGCCGAGAAGCTTGACCTCGTGGTCAGCAGTGCCCCCTGCAGGTGTGCGGAGCACGGGCCCTTGCTCTCTAGGTGCTGCTCACTGTGTCGCCTTGAGAAGTTCAGAAGTTTAACTGACTCAGCCCCAGCCAGGCCCTCACTCGCAAGCCTCCTGAGCCCCTGCGTGAGGAGGGGAGGGAGGCGGTGTGAGTGCCATGCCTACCCACAGGGCGGGGAGCCTGCTTCCAACAGAAGAGAGGAAAAGCGGCTCCCCCCCCTCCCGCTTTGCTCTTGCTGTCCCGCTCTTGTCCACCACTGAGAACTACCATCCTGGGCCAGCTAGCCCTGGAGCCAGCTGAGTACGGACTGAACCCTCCACCAACTATGAGCTAAGTCAACCCTGCCTTTCTTAATTTGGGGCACCAGGCATTTGTCTCCACAATGAGAGAGAAGTAATGAGCCAACTTCCTTTTTAAAAGTTCACCATTTCCACCATCCTGGGAAGCCAGTGCCCAGGGACCCTTCCTCCCGAGTCTGTCAGCTTCCCCTCCACAGCAGGTCAGGCTGCTCCTCTCTACCCGCACCAGGTGGTGCCCTGTCACCCCAGCCTGCTGTTCGTAAGACTCTTGCTCTTAGGTCTGTCTATCCAGAAATCCACCCGCCATGTCACTTCCCAGTGACTCTTCCTCCAGTGGCCCACCCTGCTCCTCAGCTATCGGCTCTCTCTGGCCCTGCCGCATTCGCAGTTGACCCTTGCGTCACCCGTCACTTAGAGACCCCAATGCAGTCGTTCTTCTAGGACCACCACAGTCCCAGCTAAGCCTGTTCTTTCTCTGCAGGGCTAAGACCCAGTGAATAGCTTCGTCTTTCCCTTCTCCAAGGACCTATGGAACTTCACGCGCTGTGGGAAGGTGACTTTGGAGAGGTACGAAGACAGATTTCACATCTGGAACACTGGCCCAGAGCTTATCTCCAAGCTCGGGTGAGGAAGTTTCCTGAGGATTAGCCACTGGGCTGTCCCATGGCCACTTCCTCGGCCTCAGGGTGAGTCATCCGAGGTGACATCTGCAGAGTTGAGTCTTGCTGTGTGCTAGACATTTTACATCAGACAGAATGTTCGTGAACTCACTGGCTGCGCTTGTGTGTGCATTCTGGTCTGTTTAGGTTGACAGGATATTTTGTATTTTCTTTGTAAATAGTCATGTCCTGGGAAGGAAATTCGCTACTTGAGTCCCTATAAATTACAATAAATATTAGCTGCTTCTTAGCCCAGATCCTTGGCAACTCTCCTGGACTGCTTCCTGTGAAGGAAAATTTAATTTTCATGATCCAGAGAATCCTTTGAAATCCAGTTGAGCCCCTCCAGTGTTTCCTTCGGTAAATTAGCTAAGAAACTAAGGAAGAAAATATCTCAGTACAAACTCTATGCGGTCCTCAGATGCACTGAATCTAAAAAGAAAGAAGAAAGGGAGGGGAGGGAGGGGAGGGAGAGGAGAAAGGAGTTAAAGAAAAAACTGGCAGGAAGGGTGCAAAGGGGAGAAGGTTTTTCTGCCGGACGAAGGCGTGCGCTTAGTATGCATGGGCTTATGTAACAAGTACGGACATATTCCGTGCACCTTGAAATACACGGATGTACCGCCTAGGAGCGGTGGTGCACGCCTGTGTGCCCAGCACTCGGGAGGCTGAGGCAGGAGGATCACTGTGCATTTGAGACCAGCCTGGGCTTAAATGTGAGCTCAAGGCTAGCCTGAACCACATAGTGAGACCCTGTCTCAAAAAGACCAAAAAGAATAATCAGACCTTGATTTATTTACAAACATACAGGGATCTTCTGTAACTATGAAAATATGTTGCCTCATCAACATTTCCTAAGAACTGCAAAGTGTGGAAATGAATATCGCCTCCATTCTGCAGGAGTAAGTTGAGTCGGGTGTGCATGAGATCACCAGGAGTTCATTAAAAATAAAACATTTTCTTTATAATACAAGTAAAAATGCTAAGCACATTTTTGAAATATATAACCTAGAACAACAGATATAACCAACTGACCTAATGTTCCTTGTAAAAGTTTGCAAATTTATGCCAATAACATACTTTTGTCCCCAGTGGACATTGGCAAAAGTGGTCGTGAGTGGCAACAGGGCTGTGCTCTCAGCACCTCTGGCTTGAGGTTTCCTAAATATGGTTTATCGTGGCCTCTAAATGCCTTGAATTTCAGTTAATATCGAGGAATACCTTTCTCTTATAGGCGAAACATAAGAAATGTCTTTAAAAGTAGTTTCAGAAAAACTTCCATGGGTGATCTAGGGCTCAATAGCCACCTTAACACATTTTTGTTTCTTAACTTTTATGTTTTCAGGGTCTTAAACAAAGCAATAATTTCATTAACATTTTTTAAAGTTCTGTGAATTACTGTAGTATTTTAATTCACTGGAATTGATTAGATTGTACACAAAACGCCACTACTGCAACAACTCCGCCTAACCTTTGAAAACGTGAACCTCTCTGGCTAGTTTTTCAATCACATGATTTTATTTTACTTATTTATTTATATATATTTTTGGTCAGCTCAGCCCACCCTGAGAGCACAGCTGGCGCGGCATGTGATGCTACGGATTGAATCACAGTCTCCTGCGCCTACCTAAGCTTGCCTAAGCAGGCACCTTAGACCAGTGAGCTATCTTGCCAGCCCCTTAATCACATGATTAACCATTATAAACCATAAGCAATTCTACTCAGAGCCAGTCACAGATCAGAGAACTCTGTAGCACTCTCTAAGTGAGTCATTAACTGAAGTTGGTAAAGCAAAAGTACTTTAAAGTTTTGTCTGATGACATAAAAATATTGGCTAGTCTCTTTATGCAAGAAACACGCTTGAAAATTCAATTCCAGAGCACTATATATTACTAAGTGCTCCCTTAGGCCTGCCTCTGGGAAGGCAGGCTAATATCAAAGATCTATCAGCTGGCATCAGTCCTGACAGCACCTTCTGAATTAATTCTTTAGCTGAAAGGGCGATGCAGATCATAGGCTCAGCGAAGTAGTCAATTAGTCAGAAAGTCTTTTTTTCCCTGTAATAATCCATCTGTTCCATAGTCTACTTCCACAAGGCTGTTGGCAATAAGTGTGTTACCAAATGAAATCATGAGAGTCTATTTGCATAGCACACACTTGATAAGGGTTATGATCTGTCATATTTCCTTCACCAGGTCTTCAGTTATGTTCACCTTGATCTCCAATCTTCTCATCAGCAGGAATTAGGGAGGCAGAGCAAGTATGTACCAACACCAAAGGATTCTTCCCATGTAAATGTCTTCATTCAGTGTCCCTGAGGTCAAACATCCATGTAAAATGCAAGCTCCAGCATCATGTTGTTAAGAAAATGCACCCCGCGTTGAATTTTACTGGGAGGCTGTCTTCATCTGCTCTGACTTTCATCTGCCCTTTAAATGCGTTGTTTGTTTAGTGGCTATGAACGCTTACTGCTGGATCAGTTGACGCGGGGCTTTAGAGAGAAGGCCTCTGCTTGCCCTCCGCCATGGCTTTACTAAACTGATTCATCTGCTACAGTGTGTCTCTTCTTACACCCAAGACATGAAGCCAATGCTCCTGTTCCCCAATGGTCTGTAGCTTGCAGCTCATAGTTATAAAGAGACTTTTGAGGTCATGTGGTTTCCTCCCGCATCTGCTTCCAAATAAACAAAGCAAAATCAGAGCTGCGCTTTCCAAATTCTGGGCCAATGTCACTGACATTACCAGGATTGTTACTTTCCAGAATGTGAGGCGACCCCCCCAAAAATCATAGTCGCATAAGATAGCCAGGACTCTTCCAACACGATAGGAATGCCAGGTTGCTTTCATTTTTTCCCCCAAAGTGCATGATGTGAACACGTTTGGAGATGCAACGCACAGTGCACACCATGGACCCATGTCCCACACACTTCATATTTATTGGATATATATATATATATATATATATATATATGAATTATCACATGTTTATTTTTCACATGGTTGTGACATACTCGTATAATTACATGTTAGCAACAAAATCGCTTATTGAGAACAATAAAATGCTTAGTGTCTCCTCTATCAAGAGCTCTTTCTATCCTAATTCCCTTGGAGGAACATTTGCATGACGTGTACCTCTGTATAGGAGTCCTGCTGTGACAATGAGCCCCCAGCCGCAAAGGCAAAGCCCTCACTGGCTGAGAGACCCCATTCTACACAACTCTGTAGCAAGCACTGAACATAAAGAAAGAGAAAACTTTGCAGACAGCAATGACACTTTCTTATAATATTATATGCTATCAATGTGACTTGGAGTTAACTGTCCAAACGCCATCACGATTCACAAGCCTTGGGATACATAAGAGCATCAGTCCCTCCTTATGCTTGCTCTAACTTTTAAAAACCCTGAACATATTATTTAATTTGAAATCACTACTACATTACCAATATAGCAATATCTTGCCAGGAAATAAAATCCCACATACTTTTCAATATCCAACTGTCAGTCAACTTTCCATCACTGTGACAGACACCTGAGATGAACAGTGTTAAATGAGGAAGACATTTCTTTCTACTCATGATCTCAGACACTGCAGTTCAGAGTTGTGTAACCTCTCCAACATGGGCCCACGGCAGCACACGGTCTGCCGTGGTGAGAACACAGAGGTGGAAGGCTGTTCCCTCAGTGGACCCCAAGCCCAGAGAGCAGGTCTGGTGTCTGAAGGCCCACCTCAAGGGCGCCTTCCCATTTTCTAACTTCCTCCGGCCCTCCCTCCCAGGCCCCCTCTGTACACATCCTAATAGGCTACAGCCTGGCTCTTTGATACATGCCCTTTGGAAACACTGAAAATTCAAACCATGTCACTACACTAACAAAAGTAAAAAGAAGACTACATATTTTATTGCTAGTTTTTTAAAAAATTATCCTACAGTTATCCTAATCAAAACATCTTAGAGTCATATGAAATTATTATCTTGGGGTAAAGTGAAAACAAAGAATGGTCTTTTTATCTTTACACTTATCTATAAGCAATGAAAAAATAAAAATGTGTCTTCGCAGATATTTTTTATCCTTACCACAAAGAATGGGAACTCCTGGTACAAATTAGATTAGAGAGAGATGGAAATAATAAATATCATAGTCATAAAGAGAACAATTCAAAAGCTTTTGGGGAAAAAAATGAGTATTTCGGGTTAACAGTTGGATAGTGGTGGGCACTGGGCGTGTTCCTATATTCTCAGCACAAGCTTGCTCTAAACAAGGAATTTTTCTAGAAATAAACTCAGAAGTGGGCACTGACCCTCCCACATTACTAAGAGCTGTATATGCTGAGAAAATCTACTGCTTAGAGAGAGGGGATAAGAGCTGGGCTGTAGATCATGTCAGGAGAGTTTAGTCAAAGATTTATGCAAGGAAATCTCATTCCGGAGTTGGCAGAGAATGCTAAAGCTTTCAGTGTGCTGTGATGCTGGGCTTCTGGCTTTTTTCAAACTATAAGATCAGCAAAACCACATCTCTTTACATTTTAGAAGGAAATAGCACTCACACTGACCATCTGGGCACTGTTCGAGTAAAGTTTATCTTTAACAAGTATACATGGTTAACGAAATGACCTGACTTAAGACAATGGACTGGTAAGATGCACCAGGGGAGAGTTAAAAAGAGAAAAGAAATCCACCAAGTTGAAAAGTCCAGGCTGACATGTGGAGAAGGAGGGAGCCAAGCCTGGACAGCTCATGTGGATGGCTAGGGAACCCAGAATGTGGCCTGCGAGGAAAGAACAAGAAGAGAAACAACGGCTTGGCAGCGTTGCAGCTCAACGGAGTGCCTAGCTACACTGCAAAGACCAACGAGTATAGATTTAGTACAGCATTAGATACCGAGGGCATAACAAATAATTGAAGAAATGTGTGGCTCTGTACTTGGGCTTTACACACTCGTTTTAATTAATTAAATTCGTTAGCACACTTTAGATACACATAACGATTACATTCACCACTAAGAATGTGTGCCTGTCCCTGATACATCTTGGTTCTTCTCTTCCTCTCCATTCCCCTGCACTCCCTTCGACCTTTCTTTCTGTTCTTATTTACAAAAGCTATTTCCAGGTTTTTTCTCATATTTTCTTTCCCCTTCCTTCCTTTCTCCCTCCTTATTTCCATGTTAACAGAACCAAGGATAAACTCGCATGATCATCTCAGAAGCAGAAAAAGTATGTGACAAAGTGCAGCATGCATTCATGACAGAAACATTACAGAAAACTGGAATAGATGGTCTTTATGTAAATGTGATAAATGCCACCCAGGACAAACTGAGAACTAACAACACACTGAAGGCTCAGAAACTGAAAGCTTTCACTCCAAAATCAGGAACCAGACGAGGACATCCACTGTCAACATTCCTAATCCATAGAGCCCTGGACCACATTGTCCAGGGTAATCGGACAAGAGAAATAAACCCAAGGAAAGAAGATAGGAAAGGAATAAGTCAAATTATTATTATTCACAGATGACATGATATCTACATACAAGAGCCAAGAAGTCCACCAAAGACTTCTAGATTTAATGACCAAATCCAGTTCCACTGTATGCAAAGTCAATACTAAAAGATCCATAGCTTCCTGTACACAAACAAACTCAGTGAGAGAGAAATTAGGGAGACTGCATTTTTCATAATAGCAGTCCAAAAACTGAAGCACTTAGAAGAAGTCACACAGGAAATGCTCACATTTACTTTATGTTCCTAATTTGATGAAAAAAAGATATTAAGCTAATCTTATAATTAGAAAAATTCTATTTTATCATAAAACTGAATTCAGGACTTTATTTTAGCTTGCTTTCAACAACAAAAAATATCTAAAGAGAAGGACAGGAATATCCAAGCAATCATCATATATAGTACAGATATCTCTCCATTCCAAAACTACTAAGCCATAAGCTTCCTGCCTGTCCTGGTTAAAAGGAAGTGGTCCCACTTCACCCTCATTAATAACAGCAAGTTGCTGAAAATGTGACATCACCTACCAAGTCAGCTTCAGTTCACTTCCTATCTTCTCTACGTTACTGCAAATCCTCTTAGCAAATCAGTTCTGTTACTATAGTGATAGACTCAACCTTGTAAAACTTACATCCGATTTTCCCCACAGCTCCCTGTGTTTGAGACCTGTATCAGGGATTGCATGAGACAGAAGCATCCTTAGAAAGTAGCTGAGCAGAGAGGCCATGCTCTGTGACATTTCTGAGTCAGACCACATTCTTCCCAAGTTATAAATCATATTTGACAGCCTAATTCCTCCATCTGGCCCTGCCCTGAAGGCCATGGTCTCAGTAGGAAGATGGTAGCTGTCGATCGTCATGGCAGCAAAGCATCATGGTAGCCAGACCCAGTAGAGAGGGCACTGTGGAGCCCGCATGGTATTGCTCTGTGGCAACACTATCTCATATGTTTACTTATCCTTACCACTGTCACACTCACTCATTTTATAATGTGGATGTACCCTACCATAGGCATTTTAATGAGCCCAAAGGTGAGCACAGAAATGAATTCAAAGATAGCACAAGGAGATCCACTTGTAGGATGCCAACAAAATATTGCTATGTTAGAAGTGTAAAAAAGTGGATCCGGGTTGAGTACGGATATTACGTAGGAAAACAGCACAGAGGTAGGAGCTTTTAAATAGAATGAAGGAAGTGAAAACCGTATGCAACAGAGAAAAAAGCTATGGCTCATGTATGTATGTCTTCAGGCTTTTAAGCTAGCAGCTTCATTTTCCCACACTGCCCTATAACATATGGCTCTTCACACAGATAAAATAAACTGCCACTTCATTATAATTGTTATTGTTTCGCAGTGAAATATGGAGTGGAAAACTTGTAGAAATAAAGAAAATGGGGAGAAAGAAGGGGGCAAAAGTGAAAAGAAGGCTCAGGCGGTGTTCACTCTGGGTCGGACTCCAGTTCCATTCGTACTGCCCTCCTAGTTCCTTTTGGTTAGGGCAAAGCCTTGAGGTTTTGAAACAAAGCTAGCATGCTGCTTATTGTACATCACCTTCTGAAATGCTTTTTCCACAAGACTGCTTCACATGAGGCTTCTCAAAGATTTTTAAGCTAAAATGTTATTTCAAATGTTAAGTCGTCAAAGCTAGAGCAGGCATCCTCCCTTTCCATCTGCAGCACCCTGGCAACAGCCACGCGCACACAGTACCCATTATTTCTTAGCCTTGGGCCAGTGCGTGCTGCTGCGGTGGTAGCGCAGCCACAGTCTTGGCATTGCCGTGGTGTTTTCATGTGGCGTTACCTCAGCCTCTTATGACCCGTGAAGGATTTCAGGAAACATGTTCATCGCCTTCTCTGAGATTCCAGTCTCTATAACGTTTTTTTCTAAGACTCAGTTTTCAGGCGCAGGACGTCGAGAAGTCGAGAATGGGCCTGAGCACGTACACGGTAGGAAGGAAACATGGCATCTGAGGAAAGTGCCGCCAGGCACTGTAAATTTGGGGTGGAAATGGCCGGGCTAAGCTGAAAAGAAACGTCCCAAGGAATCAACCCTTTTTTAATTTTAAAGAGTAAAAACAAAAGCAAACGCAGAAACAGAGCAACATAGAAGAATACATGCAGTGTAGAACTTCAAAGCAAGGACAGAAACTTAACAGTGGTTATATTACGGACATTTATTGTCATATCTATTGCCCAGATTAACAGATGTACATATGCAAGATGGGTTGAATTATTAAATGTTAACGCTTGTTTTCAATAAACCTTACTTTTTCCTTGTCATTTTTTAGTTTATTTTAAAGAGAGTATAATAATAATTGATGAGACATTAGGAATGGCACACATTTGGAAGACCAAGAAGGGAGACATTCAACCGTGGCTTTTGTGCTGCACATTGCTGTCTTCAGTGTAACTGCTCCGATTATGGATATTCATGCACTAATCGTGTGTGAGTCTACGCTCCCACCAACACACAGAGTTAGCACACAGTTAGCCAACATGAATATTTTAAACATTATCTGCTACTTTCCAAAAAACTGATGGATTTTAGTCTTACAATCACCTCAGCTATTCTGTATATATACTTGCACGGCTTTCTCACTTTCTTTTCTTCTTATCTTTTCTGCTTTCCTTCACCCTTATTGTTTATTCCTCATGTTCACTTTCTTTCTGTTTTACTGTATCTATTTTACTTTTCAGATTTTATTTATTTCTTCAGGTTCTTAAAGTAAGGAGACAATATGATATTTACACATGTAGGTCTGACTTATTTAACTTATGAGTATAGTCTCTACTTACATTCATTTACCTACAAAGGTCTCAAGTTTGACTTTCTTTATTGCTGAGTAATGCTCCGTTGTATAAAAATACCACAACTTTTTTTAATATATTCCTCAGGTGATGGACATTTGTGTTGTTTCCAAGATTTGGCTATGACAAATTGTGCTGCTATAAACAAAAGTGCACATATGTCACTAAGATATTTTTGTTATTTTGAGAAAACACTCAGAGGAGAAATTACTACATTGAATGGGACTTCCAATCCGACTTCTTTTGAGGAGTCTCCACAGTCAGTCTCCATGATTTCCACAGTGGCTGCACCAGTCTACTCTCCCACCAACACTGCACCAGGGTTCTCCTTTCTCCAACAATCTCTCCAACATTTGCTATTAGTTCATTTCTTTATGATGACTGCCACCCTTTCCCGGGTGAGATGTTACCTTAATGTTGCTTTAATTTGCATTTCTCAAATGACTAGTAATGTAGAAACATTTTTTCATGTATTTATTTGCCTTTTGTATATCTTCCTCTCAGAAGTGTGTATTCACATCAGATGCCCACTTTTGGATTGGGTCTTTGAAATTTGGAAGCCTAATTTTTTTTTTTTAGTTCTTCGTATATTCTAAATAGAAGACCTTTGCCTGAGTGATTGTTGGCCAGTCTATCTCTTTGAGTTGTTGAATTGAGCCCATTTACATTGGCGGTTATAATTGATATGTGTGGGCTTAGGTTTGTCATGTTATTTTCTTATTACCAGTGCCTACTTTTCCTACGTTTAATTGTTTTCCCTGTTTGGTGGGTTCTTTCTGTTATCATTCTTGGAATTTTGGTCCTTTGGATCCCTTTCTTGAATACGCTGTGTAGGAATGGTTTGATCATCATGAATTTCTTTAGGTGTTCTTTGTCGTGGAAATATTTCTCTTCTCCATTTGTGTTGAGAATTCTGTTCTTATCCTGGTTGTTTTCTCCTTTATGTGTGATCTGTTTCTTTTTTCTAGTGGCTTTTAATGTGTTGTTCTTGTTCTAAATTTCTGAGATCTTGATTATTACATGTCTGAGTATAGATTTATTTTGGTTGATATTATTTGGAGTTTTATTTGCCTTGGTTACCTGAATGTCAGATTGTTCCTCCATATCTGGGGAGCTTTCTGCTGTTATCTCTGCCCATATTCTTTTATGGTATCCATCATTTTTCCATTCTCCTCTATTTGTGTCAATGTCGTCTTTAGAAATACTTAGTAATTTTTTCATCACAGTTATTTCTTTTTTTAACCTCTGAGATGATTTCTAATCTGATTCCCTCCAGCCCCTTCTGCAGTTGTTTCTTTACTTCAGTTACAATTTTTTTGAGAGATGTCAAGTGTGTGACTTCTAATTTATTCCGTGCCGATGTCTCCTGAATTCGTCCTAGGTGAGCTCGGGGCTTGAGATTGCATTTTACTCCTTATTTTTGTCATTTTCTATTTCTGAGGGAACTCTCAGTATTGATTTCTGTGATATACTCTCTGTAATGATTCTGTTCTTCAGGCAACTCTTCTGCATCAAAGGGAACTGTTTTGTGTGCATCCGAAGATTTTGCCTTCTCCCTTGGTTGACAGTAAGATACTGGTTTCCTTTGGCACGATCCTCCATCCTTTGGCATAGAGGTTTGGTGAGGTTGCTATCCAAGCACCTCCCGATATTATTACCCAAGGGAGAGCGTGTGGCGAAGGCAGATGTGGTACTCTAGTTGCAGTAGTACAATTGGCAATGGCAGTAACAGCATGTGAAACTTAGAAACCGACAACCTTTGGTAACCACTGGTTCTGTATTCTAGACTATAAGAACAAATGCTATAGTTATAAATAAAGCAGATCACAAACTGGGAGTTTGTATGCAAACCAGGTCCCCTAAGCTCTGTCTGGGCACCTCCCAGTCACACACTTGGAGGCCTTCCAGCAGACTGGCTCACCCAATCACCTCCTGCCACCTCTGGACTCGAGGATGCCCCCTGTAGGTCTGGGTCTCACCCTGGGTCCTAATGGTCTCGACAGCACATCTCTGCTCAGCGGGTCCAGCCGCAGGCCTCAGCTGCTCCTCCCAGGTCCACACCTCCAAACTCAGCCTGCCAGGCTGGCCATGCACCCCTGCTCCTCCATGCTGCGGAACTCAACCCAGCATCAGCACTCTGAAGAAACAACTGAAGAAAGAGAATCTGAGTAATAAAAAAAAAAAAAGAAAGAAAGAAAGAAAGAAAGAAAAGAAATTCTCCAAATGATGCTAAGTGAGTAGTAACATGACAACTACATAATGTCAAATCATATGAAAAGCAAAAGAGAAAGACAGAAACGAAAAAATATGCAAGCAAACAGAGCCTATCTAGGGAAAAGGATGGGGCAAATAGACGATCTGGAGCTGGGAAGTTAAAAGAAAGCTGGGCATCTGAGAGGCCAGCCACAGCTGGTGCTCAGTAACATCACGCTAACTTCCTGCAGGAACCATGCATGATTCCCAGATGGGTTTCCCATCTTACAAGCAGCAATCTTGTACTGTTCTGCCACGAATAGGCCTTGAATTTTTGATTCAACAAAATCCCTTCGTTGTTTGAGCTGTCGAAGCAAAAATATAATATCTCATTGAGTAAATACTTCTATGCTATTTATTTACTTAGAGGCACACTTTGATACTTTCATGCTTTAAAAGAGACATGTTCAAGGATATGAGATTTAATCTTAAATAATAACTGCTAACTTAGTGGATAAAACATCAGTCCCAACCTCTTAATCTGGGCTTCCCCCGAAATAGCAAAAGCATCTCACTGTAGTTAGTTAATAAAAGGAGACAAGAGAGCAACCCGAGTGCCTGTTTACAGAACAGTAGATGAGGAAAGCGTGGTATTGGTGCACACAATGCGAAGTCACTCAGTCTCTTTTATAAACAAGAAATCTGTCACTGGTGGCAACATGGATAAATCTGGAGAACGGTGTGCTCGATTACATAACCCAGGAACAGCAAAAGAAATACTCCAAGATCTCACTTACTCATGGAATCTAAAACATTAAGGTCACAGAAGCCGCGACGACGGTAGATAGCGGGAGGCAGCATGTGGAGGAGACTGGGAAGTTGTGGGCGGCGGATACGAATTTGCAGTTTAAACGTGAGTACGTTACATGGTGACTATAGCTAATCAGAATATAGTCTAGGGGCTGGGGAGATAGCTCCGTGGCACAAGTGCCTGCTGGGCAAGTGCAAGGTCGTGAGTTCGAACCCTGGTCCCACAAAAAAAAAAAAAAACCAGAATATAGTCTATCCTTAAAAATTGGCAAGGAAACAAATTTGCAGTATTATCGCATCCATACCCACGCCCAACACACATGCACACACACATACACACGCACGCACACACACACACACACACACACACACACACTGTGAAGTGCCAGTGTACTGATCATTCCGACGGCGGAACGCATTCCATGAGGCACGTGCACGTCCACACACCGCACCGCACACCTTGCATGTGTGCCGTTCCTATTTGTGAATCACACTTAACAAATCTAGAAAGGAAGAGAAAGGAGGGAGCAGAAGGAGCGAGAGGGAGAAGCAGGAAACGCTCGCGTGCCCTCCCGAGCCGCGCAGCTGGAGGGAGGTCCCAGGCACTGCCACCCCCGCGCCGGCGCCCCGGTCTGGGCAGTGCTCTCCGCTGCGGACCTCAGCTGTGGCTGGACGTGGGCTGAAGGGGCTTCTGTTTTCTTCTGAACAGACACACAAAAAACCTCGGCAAGTAGCAGAGAGCCAGACAGAGGGCGATTGAGGTGGAATGCAGGCAGGGCGCACACAGACTCCGCCACAGCTGCCGCTAAAGCCAGAAAGACCTGGATGATAATGGGGTCCCCAGCAAACATGCGCGGAAGATTCCACCACGTGGGTCGGAGCAGCGCGGACTGCCCATAAACTCTGCTCCTGAATTCCCAACACGTTCTCTCATGTACAATTAACAGGACAACTAAAACGTCCCCTCGGCGCAGGATTACAGGGATGATAATTACTTCACTCCAGCTTAATGCTCTCTGCAGTGGTGTGAAATGCTAGCGTTTCAGAAGAGGATATTGTTACTTCCAACATGGCCCCAAAGGGTTAGATGACACAGAGTTGCGGTTTTATGGGAAATTCTTTTATCTTAATCATATTTGTCTTTGCCAATGTTGATTTTGTTATAAGAAAAGAAATCTGAAAAAAAAAATTAATTCCTCTGAGTAGCATTTTAATAGTCCAGTTTAAAAATACCTACTACATGTATGTGCCCCTCATGTCACCACGGTCCTGCTGGTCATCTCTTTTGACTGAAGTTATCGCTTTCCCACAAGGAAGTATAATTGCATTCTACTCCGGGAATCCGAGCACCCTCTTAGATCTATCTCCGAATAAAATAAAATTTGGCACTGGATGAAAACGAACCACACAAAGGCGGCACAGTTGGTGCAGCAGGTAGACACGGAGCTCGGCCTCGTCTTGGCAGGGGCATCTTTCCCCAGGTTTCCATCTTACTGTAAAAGAACTGCAGAAACTGAGCAAACAGAGTAACGGGACTGAAACCAGCTCCTGCGCTCTCTTCCCTGCTTCAGTGTTTTCCACTGCTCTGTTCTATTATTTAAACATCTCGCCGCACTCTGCGGCTGAGTGCTGTCACTCCTCTCATGTCAGTGACAGCACTGTTTTAGAGCAAGTTGTCGGGCTGCCAAAGCCCCTCTCTGACGTGAGCGGGGAACAGTCTTCGTCTCTAAATTAGGCCTGACTGCTTTTCTCCTAACAATAAATAGTCAGCCAATTGCGTTTGAAGAGGTGGTGGAAATAACTAAAGGACATAATAAGGTAGGTTCAGCTGAATACACAGGAATCATAAAGCAATCTAATCAGCTATCCATGGTAAAAATAAACCAGTAGATCAGAGAATAATAAGAAATAACTTGTTAGAGGAACCATAACAAACTGGCAGGAAAAAGGTAGGTCATGTTATTCATGTTCACAGGGTAAAGCCTCCTAGCCTGTAGAAACAGATAGTCCTGGAGTGAGCTCATGTGTTCCAGAACACAGAAAATGATACAGGGCTCCCACATTTACTTGAAACCTCAAAATTGCAGTCTGACAAGACCAAGAAAACTTAGGGATCACTTTCACCCATAAATATGGGCTCCAGAATGGTAAGCAAAATATTGGTGGATTTAGATGTCAACATTTACAGCGATTAAAGAGGAAGCCTGCCTATTCACTTTGCTGTGTTTGCCCTTCTGCAATTATAAGTTACGAACATTTCAACAGCACCCAGAAGGAGCTGAAGCACCACTCTCGCTGCTTTCACTAAAATGGGAAAGCATCTTAAGTTGTTTAAAACTTAGCCAGTGGGGTTAATGGATTATAGATTCCTGTCACGTGGAATGTACCAGAAAGACGTGTACTCAAGATATGGCAACAGAAACTGAGGCTCTCACTTAATAAATATCTGAAGTCCAACAGAGGACCTGATGTAGCAGGAAGAGATTGCACCAGGAGCAGTCATGGGTAGGGACTGATTCGCTGCAAACGGCGCCGGCAGCCTGTGACTTGGAATTGAACCCCTGGCACCTGCGCCTGTTTGCAGGTGCTTAATGAAGCTATTTTAGAACTTCTTAAATAACACGGTAAGATTATACTAATAACTAAAGCTAGACACATACACAGGATAAAGTATCTATGGCTGCTAAACAGCTGAAAGTCTATGAAAATGGATATCTCTATAGCCTCATATTTCTCTCTGGCACTTTATTACATTTAGAAACTTCAACTGTTCTTGCTTCAGGGTCTGGCATCGGAAAATAAAGACTATGCTTTATGGATAGCACTCAAGTTTTAATGGCAATTATGGCTAATGAAAAGCATTAATGTTTAAAAATTTAGAAATCATGCCAAGATCAACACTAGCATTTTCTATTAGCACAACCGAGGTAGGTTTTATGTTCAGAATTTAATATAAAACCATTGCCATAATTTCTTTTACTATAAAGCCCTTTGGAAATCTGATGTTGTCTGATAAAATAAACAACTCTGCCTTCCAGCACCTTTCTGTTCCATAGCCCACTGCTACTTTGTTACTTATTGAGGTTATGCAAGGCTTCTCTGCCTTTGGACTTTCATATATTCGAAAAGTATGCATCCCTGAGTCTCCAGGGGCAGTGAAGTAAATTCTGCAAATAGTTTTGCAAAATGCAGTAAGCACAGAACATTGCCATGGCCTTTTTCTCAAGAAGTTGCAAAGACTGCTTTCAGGATATTGAAATTGTTTCCTTCTACTAAAGATGATAGCTGCATTGACAGTCTCTCATGTGGTACGCAGAAAAATTTGATGGAAATAAAATTGAGGTAAAATGTAAGTGGTGACTTAGAGCAAGGAAGTGGAACTGAGGCAAACCACTTGCAGTGTCTGACTTTGTCTCGTGAACTTTCGCCAACGGCCTGGAAGCCGAAGCAGAACGGGTAAGCAGGTGGATTAAAAAACATTAAATTAAGCTAAAAACCAGGATTAAGATCCAATGTGTCTCTGGCACTCTGCAAACTTTAGGGTCCACGGGATCGGGTTACAGATCCAGATGCTCACCCAGCACAGCACCATGGGGACAGGGAGCCCCCCCCAGAACGTCAGCGTCAGCGAGTGTGTTCTCCCAGTCAGAAGCTAACACCTGGCAACACAACTCCTGCTGTTTATGGCAGTTCCCTACGGGCCAGTTATTCCACCACTTAGCCTAAAGAGATCATCTCATTGATTTAGTCAAAATTTACTGGCACCGTATTATTAAGTTTTTATTCTGGTTTTACAGATAACATCTGGGTTTGGCTCCATTAACTACTTTTCTAAAGCCACGCAGCTCAGAATGGTGAGAGCCGGGTGCTAGATCTCAAGTCTTGTCTTAGCCAGCTGGGTTGCATCACTACCCAGAGGTTTGCTGGCTCTCGGCTGCCGCCATAATACTTGACAGTCAACCATGGTAAGAGCACTTGGCCAAATCTCCCTAACTAGCATGAAAATGTCAGGTGAACCAAGGAGTTCACCAAGACCCCAGCCTCATCTCTTGAAATAGATATGAACAGAGGTCATGCATTAAACTTGGAAATATTTATTAACCTGGAGTTCTGTGTTTGCCACCAAGCTGCACTGGGACAATATACAAGAGCCTAATTTTAATATAATAGTGGAGGAGAAAGTCATGTCTGCTCCAACTCGGGACAGCAGTGCCCTTGGCTAGCTCTTCCATGATGGATTAGTAGCACATTGTCCCCTGTCAACTAAGCAAAGAAAAGGGACTAACGCAAAGCAACTTAGTACATGTAGAAGTACATGCAACTGACGACTCTGCGGGCCGCAAGAAGGTATCTCAAGTTAAAGAGACAAAACAGGGGACCACCGACTCGGGACCCCCTCCTGCCTCTCTCTCAGACAGGACCTTTCTCTCCCCTGATAACTATATTCTATTCACAAAAAGAGAGAGAGAGAAGCCGGGCATGGTGGCACACGCCTGTAATCCCAGCACTCGGGAGGCTGAGACAGGAGGATCGGTGCGAGTTCGAGACCAGCCTGGGCTACAAAAGTGAGCTCAAGGCCAGCCTCAACTGCATAGCGAGACCCTGCCTCAAAAAGACAGAGAGAGAGAGAGAGAGAGAGAGAGAGAACAAAAGGACACCATCCGCACAGTAAAGAGCCCGCATCGTCGAGCAGCGGGCAGCTGAGGCAGAGCCTGGGACAGCCACATGTGGTGTTCACTACTAAGCTGCAGGCAAAGAGGAAAGCTAGGCTGCAGCTTCCGTGTTTCTCCAAGGGTGGCAACCGATCAAATAACGTCTCTGGCGTCGGTTTGTTAGAATTGAGATGAGCCACTTAGCTGACACAAAATTCGTGTTTATCAAAGAAATGAGTGAGCGAATGAACATATCAGCTGTACCATATAGAAAACTCTAAAGTATTTATTGGCATCATCGGTCATACTATGTAAGTATTGTGTGTTCTTCCCAAGTTATCACAGTGCAGTGTCGCAAATAAGGTGGATCAGCACAAGGTGCATTTATTGTCTTGGGCTCCTAACCGCTAAAAGTCTACACTGGGGTGTCTCCAGGACCGTGAGCCCTTCTCAGCCTGTAGGCAAGGATGTTCCCCTGCCCTCTCCGCGGCCGGTAGCTGCAGCTCCTCCGTGGCCGCGGCAGTGCACCAGTCTTCCCGCCGCAGGCTTCTCGCTGCGTCTCTTCAGGAAGCCCTGTGCACAGCTCGAGTCTCCGTATTTCTATCTCCCCTCTGTGTGGACGCCAGGTACAGCAACCCACGCCTTCCCTCGGATCTCATCTCCTCAGGATCAGCTCTGCAAGCAGCCTGCCACTGTGAGCAGCTAGAAGGCCGGACCTCTGCACGGCTGTGTCCGTCCGCTTTGTGTCACTACAATACAATTCCTCCCATGGCTCCATATGAAGAAGTTTATGTAGCTCACAGTTTTGGAGGCTCCAAGTGCAGTCACCCCCCGGGCTGTATCGCCTGCCAGCAGCCGGCACACACAGACAGGAGCCAGTAAACCACGACCTTTCCACCCAGAAGCAGACAGAGGTGGGTGGAGCCTGGGTTCAGACTTCTAGCGATCATTTTTCAGGACTCCCCTAGGTGTCCCCAAAACACCTCCGAGCATGTGCTCCCAGGTGTCTGAGGACTCCTACGACATCCCTCCTCCTCCTCCTCCTCCTCCTCCTCCTCCTCCTCCTCCTCCTCCTCCTCCTGGGAACTGAACCTCCCTGGGGCACACTAACGCACCCCACCACAGCAGCCCACGAAGCGGTTACCTGCTCTGCCGACCTTCGGCAGGATGCGGTGAAAACCCAATTGAAAAGAAGATTTTTCCTGTTTTCATCCTGAAGAACAGAAACACAGAGGAGGAGGAGAAGGAGGAGGAGGAGAAGGAGGAGGAGGAGGAGGAAGAGGAGGAGGAGGAGGAGGGCAAGCAGGAGAGGAGCATGGAGGAACAGAGCGGTAGAAGGGCGTGGAGGAGGAGGAGACACGTACAGCAGGAGACAGGAATCAGAGGAAGGCCCAGGGAGGAGCTAGGGAGTGAAGGGAACCCCTCCCGGCCATGCCCTCCCTGGCCTGCCCCACGTGCCTCTGAACAGCGAGTTCCCTGAGCTCCCCGGTCATCCAACGTGCGCGCCTCAGGCTGCCGGTTGCCCAGGTCCGGGCCACCCACATGATCGCTGTTCTCAGCCATAACTGATTTCATTCTCAAAAAGGAAATGCGAGACTATTCTAGAAGGCTTTGAATAACTAGACACTGTGCTCGGCACTTATCATCCGCTAAATGCTAATGAGCATCCGGTGACGACCACGCCACCTCCTATGCACTGTCATTGTCCCTAGAAGAGTCATCAGCAAGGCAAGAAGTCCTGCATGCGCCCATACTTACAACACAGCAAGTCATGTCTTCTAGATGGTTCAGGATTAAAGGCACATGAAGTCTTCCTGCATTCATGCAAATTTAAGCTATTACATCTACATATATTTGGATATTGCATCTATGTATTACTTAATGATCATGGAATGCAACATCAGGAGTTATAGAAATGAACTGCTATCCTTCCTAGAATTTAGAAATAGCATTTTAGCTCCTGTCCCTTGAGCGTCACTGCTTTCGTAAGTAATATAGAGACAACGTAGCGAACGGGCAGGCAAATGCGTGGAAGTCAGGTGACTCAGCAGTGGAAATACACGCCTGGGAACACCTCTTTTCACTCACTGTGCTCAGGATAAACAAGTGCTCCACCACCTAAACCCCCACATCAACAGCCACCTGCTATCTGGGCTTGGTTATGTGCCAGAGCTGTCCTCGATGGGGAGGCACAGCTAGGACCCAGCTGGTATTTTCATGAAGTTCAATTCATGTAGCTTTCTAACTGATACTTATTTCCAATTTCATATTTTTAAGAATTGGCATGTTATTAACTCTATTAGCAAGGCAAATACAGTCGTGCATTGGTAACAGTGAGTGCAGGGTTTCTAGGCTAATTACTTTTTCACATTTACAACCATTTTTACCCCCATTATCTTTGCTCTGGAACAAAGAAGTTGGTAGTTTAGAAACAGCGTGCAGCCACCAGAGATAATTACTTTTATTATGCATATATTTTAAAAATATCTTCCTTTTGAATTCAATGCAGTCCAGTACCTGGTCTTGGCAAGTGCCAGGTCATTTAGGCTGTGCGCAAAGTGGAGCCCACTTCTGGACTACCCCATCTCCCGTTTCCACTGGAGACAGCAGCCTGGACCTTGCTTGCTAGCAAAGCTCTCAGGCATGCTTCTGTTTCCAGAGCATGCGCTGAGCTGTCATGGAGCTACTGACCTCTGCCCAAGGACACAGAAGCCCAAGTCAGCTGAGTTGGGAAGGCCTGTGTGACACAGCTCCTGGCTGTGTGCTGCTCTGCTCTGAACCTGGACAGCACCACATCTTGCAAAGATACCCCGTTGGTCTCTTTCATCCCCACTCAGGCTGCAGGGCCACTGTCAGGCTCTCAGGACCTCAGACTATGTGGTGGCTGTGGCCAGCTTTACAAGCGCTAGGAATGAAGGCAAGCATCTCTCTGGTTGCCTCCGTGTTATGGTCTGTGTCTAGGTGTCCCCCCACAGCCTCACGCAGTCATGGCAGCTTCTGGAATTTGTGACTGATTATTGTGGGTGTGGGTGCTGCACCTCCCCTGGAACAGGTGACTTGCATGTCAATGTAAGGGAAGAAGAGAAGTTAGCTGCTCGAGCTGCTGCTACCTCTCCCGGCACTCTTGCTCTAAGCTGCTGCCATGGAAGGTTGCCCTCTGCCATGTGCCAGTCTGCTTTAGAGCCAGCTGAATAGGGACTGAAACCTCCAGTAACTGTGAGCTAAATAAACCTTTCCTTCCCTCGTTCTGAGTGTCGGGTGTTTGTCCCAGCAACGAGAGAAGGCTAACCAAGACACTCTGTAAGGAGACTTGGCTACCGGTTGACCACAAAACAAGGCAGGAAACCTTGGCTGAGCTGCAGCCTGGAGGTAGAGTGAGGCATCCATCCAGGACATGAAGCTGCTAAGCAGACCTCGGGCCTCCTAGAGCTTAGCACTTCCACAATCACCATCAACAAAGCTGTAGAGAAATCCAAGGAGCTACTGACGGTGAGAATTCTAGAGTCAGAGACAGCCATGAGGAATGGCAGGTAGGCACCATGGGCTTCTCTGAAAGTAAGGGTGGGAGTTTTCAGGAAAAGCGAGCTGTCTGCAGAACACACAGACTAATGAGGGGAGAGCTAGCTTTGGTGCACTCACGTGGCCATGCGCAGGCCTCGGTGACCCTTGCAGAGCTGGATCCAAGGAGGAGCACCAGCCACAAAGGGCCACTGTAGGTGTGCGGACAGGAATTCCTGGTGAGGAATCGGGAAGCTCAGCTGCAGAAGGGGACAGACCTCAGCAGGCAGAGCTGAGGTCTGGAGCTTTACTTGTATGAACAAAAACCTGCTCTGTTCTCGAAGTGAATAAACAGCCAGAAGAGAGAGGACGGAAAGGAGAGGAAAGAACTGAGGCAGCAAGACTGCAGTGAGCAGAAGGGGTGAAGCTGGAGGAGTCACCCCTTATGATAAACGGGGCAGTCAGGGGGGTCACAGAGCCACACGAGGAGCCGAAGCTGAGTGCTCCTGGTCCACCTGTTCGTTCTCCAGAGGACCTTGCCACTCCATTCAAGCGACCCCCAGTCACGGCAAAGGAGCTCTGCTTCCGCAGAGTAGCTCTACAGAGATAAGTCCCCTGTCTCCTTCTCATTACCCAGCTTGAAGGACTTAGCAATCCCCCTGCTAAGCAGTCTTCACACTGCTATCTTTAAGATATAAAAATTAAAGATATTACCCGCCTTGGTAGTGATCATTTTATTTCACTACCTATTTATTTACTTGGTCTGTCGGTGATCTTAAGAAGTCAGTAAAAATGTTGGGAAAGCTTTTCCCAGAGGAAGGAGGCCTGCCGTAATTGCTCTGAAGTTCAAGTGGCTCTGCTGGCACTGAGGCGGCCAGCAGCAGGCCTCCACAGCTGCAGCCTCAACTGGGAGCGGGCCAGTTCTGGACGGACACTGCTAAAATGCAAAGCCGCGAGAGTCATCTTGATTTTCTTCAAGTGAGACATACAAAGCTGTTATTCTTTCGCTGGCTTTGCCAATGTCTCGGCTGTTGTTAGAGGGGGTGAACCCGCACTTTGATGGAGAAAGCAGTCAGAAGGAGAAGAGCCTGACCTCCAGGCATTTTTTTCTTTGAGGAAAACACATGTGTGTGCTCTACGGCAGCTCCACAGATGCTCCTGCCCCGCTGCTACCTGGGCAAGAACACCATCCTATCAGTTTCCGTAGCAAAATGCAGAGCTGTTCGCCTCTGACTAGGATTGAAGCTGCTAGTGGCCTCTACAGTCAGTCAGGTGCTGTAGGAAGTTCTGATTGTCATCATTAGAAGACTGAATTGCTACATTATTCAAATCCAAATTCTTTCAAAGCCTCAGGAGTTATATTGTCATTAGAACTGTCTGAGTCCTTGCCCTGCACTTAAATGAAATCAAGAGAAAGTAGTTATTCTATGCCAGCTTCACCAGACTGCATTTACTGTGGCTTTATTCAACATCCACCACGTTCTCTTCTTACACAGAAAATAGGCACACAGGTCCAGAAAGACATCTGTACTTTTTTTGGTAAAACTATGCTTAAGGACATGGTAGAAACAGGGACAGAGTTGGCTTTGGGGTCAACATCCCCACATTGACCTTTTTTTTTTTTTTTTTTTTTTGAAACAGGGTCTCATTGTGCAGTTCAGGCTGGCCTTGAGCTCACTTTTGTAGCCCAGGCTGGTCTCAGACTTGCACTGATCCTCCTGCCTCAGCCTCCCGAGTGCCACCATGCCCTACTCACTGATCTCTTAAAAATAGGCAGGTTCAATTATTTTTAAGTATCTTGTTCCAAGAAAACAGTCAGCAAATGAGTATGTATGATTCCCAGGTTAAGAGGCAGAAACATTTTGCCTAATGTATGTGGAGTTTCTTTTTTTTCCCCGGCACATTCTGTGGTATAGATTAAAGGAGTAATTTTAACGTTTAAGTATAAACCTGTACTCACTATGTGCAATGTGAGAAACGTAGAGTTTCTGTTCCTGGAATGCTCCACCTTGAATGCCCTTCCTTGTTGGCTTTGAGTAGGTGGTCGTTTTCTGAGGCCAGGCCATCAGTGTCCCCTGCCCACAAGGGCAGCTCACACCACCAGCCCTTTGGCCAGCGGTCCAGGTCAGCACGGGCACGCCTCCGCATCCCTGCCTTCTACAGCTTTCTATCCACCTTCAATAACGTTCTGCACAACTCAGGCCTGCGCACAAAGCTGTGTCCCACGCCTTCCCCTTCGAAAACACTGCAAGTCCACCAGAAATAAATAAAATAACAGGCTGCCTATGGCCATGCTTCAGCGTTCCTGAGATCCTCGGGTCTCAGCCATCACAGCTCTGTACAGCTTGACACATCAGCACCCGAGAGTTCTATACTTTCAACCATAAAGGTACCATTTGAAGTGCATATAAATCTGTCGACGTTTTTCCAAAGTGGGCAATGCTTACAGTTAGTGTCACAACCATTCAGGTGGCAGCAGCAGCGCTGATCAAAGCGGACAAATGAAAAATCATCTGAAGAAGAAGCCGCAGAGCCACCTCCGTCCCTATCCCTGGAGGCCCTGCCCCTCCTCTTAAGCGCTGCTCCCACGGGGTGCTGGACATCAGATACTTAACAGCCGAGCTCCGGGGCCTGGAGCTGGTGCTGCAGGACAAAATCAAGCTGTCAAGAAGACCTGTCGGAACCGGAACCAGAACCATGCAGTGGCTGGGTTTCTCTTTGCTTCAGCTTGGAAATAGCCCGAGTGAGCTCTCGCCTCCGGGGAGGTAGCAGCTTACGTGAGAGAGCAGGGCCGTGGGCCTTGGGGTTGCTACTTTCTAGGCCCTTCCGTCTCTTCACATAAACAACGCAGGCCTGGAGTGTCTCAAGGGCACCCCTGTTCAGCAAAATAAAGCTGAAGCTCTGCTGGAGTTTCCTGGGAACACGTTTCGTTTCGGCGGACAATCTAGGACACGCCAACCTTGCGCAGCAGCAACGGAACGCGGAGAAGCTCGCGGGGGGCAAAGAAACTCGGGGGTGGGGGCGCTGAGGCCCAGGTGCGTCCCAAGGCTCGCTTCTGGAGTGCGTGGCCGACAGGCATGGTGTCTTACTTAAAAATCACAACGGTCCACGGGGTGTTTTCAAGTAAGCTTTGTGTTAAGGACGTTGAATAGCGAAGTAACATTTTTCTATCCACATTTCAAACATGTTGTGATACTTAAAAAATGAAAGCAGATGTAACTTGGCGACATGTGTATATACAATGGGGAAAAAAATTACAAAGAGTAAGTTGCTCATTCACGCGTGGAGCTCTTTTCTAGATCCGGGCAACCAACACAGGCATAACTGAGTACTAGAAATTATTGTCTATTAAATCGAGCTGACAGCCATTGGACAGCGGTTTTCTCGGTCTTGATTTTTGGGTGCCTTCTGGCAAGTCAGGGAGTTGGGGCAGGAGTCGGCAGCAGAGTATGTGCATGTGTGTGCGTGTGTGTGTGTGTGTGTGTGTGTGTCCATTTCAGTGTATGTGGCCGTGTGTGCTGTGTGTGCGTATGCACGCACATGTATGTGTCTGTGTTTGAATGTGTGTTCTGTGTGTGTGTGTGTGTGTATGCATGCCTGCGAGACGCTCGCCTAACAGCTTCCACGGCTGCTTCTGTCATGCTATCTGTTAGCAAAGAGAAGGTAGAGACCAGCACAAAAGCGACAGCAAGACGAAGTAGCGGCACATCTGTAATCGCAGGTAAGATTTTGGACCTAAAAGTATCAGTCTGTGGGGAGAGAGCAACTTCTAGAAATTACTCAGGTGTGCCTCTCTTGCTATGAGACCAGTTGTGTGCCTCCAGAATTCCGATGTTCGAGTTTTAACCCTGGGAACTCACAGGGGCCTGTTTTTGAAGACGGGACTTTTAAAGAGGTTACAAGGTTAAGCTGGAGCCAGGAAGCTGGGCACTCCATCCTGGACTGGTGCCCGCGTAAGCCTGGGACACTAGGGCACAGAAGAGGTGTGTACAGAGGGGAGGCCACGTGAGCGCGCACGTGTACAGGCCAAGGAGTGAACACTCTGGTACAGCTGGCCCTGCTTACCCTTGGCCTTGGGCACCAAGGCTGCAGAAATGGGGCCAGCCGGCTCCCATGGGAGGCGCCCCGGTCAGGTATTCCGCCAGGGCAACCTCGGCCGTAAGACTTCCTGACGGGCTTCCCTGCAGAGGCCCACGGGTTGCGCCTACGAACGTAGTCAAAGTATGGTCTCTCTGTGCTGACCAATCCCACAGTAACTGAGGGGAAGGAAGGCTTGCCGGGAACATTCGCTGGAAGTGTCCCTCCTTCTATAGTTTCAGGAAGCCATTGTCATTGCCTTTGGGGATTCACAAGACAAAGGGTCCAAATTGATAAAAAAAATCTTCTCGGCCTTAGGTTTTTCTAGCTTTTCTACTGCTTTACAGTCCAGTCAGATACTAGTTAGCATTTCACAGTTTTAACAAGGGAGAGATATTTATAACACATCCTTCTCAAGAAACTTCTGATGTCTGTATAACACCTTGCTCAGCACAATTATTTATGTGTAATAAGAATACAAAGGGGCCTGGGGATATAGCTCTGTGGCACAAGTGCCTGTCTGGCAAGTGCAAAGTCGTGAGTTCGAATCTTGGTTCCACAAAAAAAAAGTGAGCTCAGGAACATAAAGAAGACCATTTGAGAGAACTACAAAGTATTTACAAATATAAGCAAGCCAGATATGACTAAGAAAGGTGTTTTCCTAAAGCCTGTTATACAGTGAGATTTCATGACTGTCATTCATTTCCTTTGGGGAAGATCTGAATTACCTATGTGCAGTACTAAACCACAATAATCTCCTTAGGTGGGAGATAGCTCAGTAAAATAAGTGCTTGCCCGTCAAACACTAGGTCCTGAGTTCAATCCCTAGTACTGAAAAAAAAAAAATGACAATTACAATCACTTTAAAAGCAAAATATCCAGCATAAACTCTGTGATTAGATTATTTGGAATATTACACTGCATTACTTTAAAAATTGTGTGCATACAAATAAAAAGCCAATCAAGGGGACTAACAGAAGGTAGAAGTTTGTCCTTTGTTCCCAGTTGTGAATGCTGGCCAAAGAGAAGCTCAGATTCAAGCCTCTCCTGAGTAATAGCTCCCTGTGGAAGCCCTGCACTGCCTTGCGCTTTCCCCCAGAAGTGTCCAGCCCCTCACGCTCACAGCAAGACAGACAGTGTGGGAGGTGATGTAGCTTCTAGAACGTTCTTGGCTTATTTCATCTGCAGGAGCCCCGTTCCTTCTTTCTGTCTTCAGCACAGATGTAAGTCAAAGAACTCTGCAAGCCTCTTGAAGTGAGACTGCGATACGCAGCCCCATGGACAGCCAGCATGTGAAGAACGCTGGACTCCAACAATGGGAGACCAGCCCTGGCCACATGGTTTAGCATCTACCACTAGCAACTATTTGCCTCCCAACGGTCTTTTATAGGAGTGACATAAGCCCTATCCGCTTATGAAATTCTTAGCTGTATATATCCCTACTTTATTTAAAAAAAATTTATGTGTTTATGTTATGGCCAGTTCAGCCTGGCCTGGGGGTGGGCCTGGCACAGAATGTGGTACCAGGGATCGAACTGTGGTTCCTGCACCGCCTAAGCTTGCCTAAGCAGGCGCTTTAGTCTGCTGAGCCATCTCGCTGGCCCTGTATCCCTACTTGCACCTGAATTCACTCCTGAGTAGGTTTTACTTACTGTTTTTCTCTTGCCTCAGAAGACGACACTGCATGTCTGCCTCTGGTGGCATCAGGGCAGTGCCCACTGTGAAGACAGAAGCATCTCCCCTGCCACACCGTTGGGCTTGGCAAAGCCATGGTTTTGGGCCACACATCAAGACTTTTCCAGGCTATTTTATTTTCCCTGTGTCATAGAACAATATGTGTGTCATGGAAACCACTGCTCCTTCAGCATGTAGCGCAGACACAGCAGCTGCGCAGAGACGCCACATCCAGCTCGTGCACCCAGTGAGAGGCTCCAGGGAGGGCTGGGTGCTGCTTGTGCCACCACTGTCTACAAAGCAGACAAATACAAAACTAACACAGGAGGAGGGGAGAGCCCGTGCTGTTCTCCGGCCAACAGACTCTTACCTGAAATGGTACGCTAGGAGTTGGCACGTCTTCCAAGAATTCCTACCAAGCTCTTGGTATTGACCTTAGTCATGATGAAGCCGCTATGGATGCCAGAGTGAGCAGAAACTGGAACAAATTCATGGCGCCTCACCGAAAGCATCTGGTGTGCGATGCGCATGATAGTGACCATTGCTTCTTTCAGTAATCACAGCAAAACTAAGGTCAGGTAGGCAGACAGACCAGCTACTCCTCGCTTGCTTCCTTCACTTCTTTAGCTTGTCTGAAATCCTGACTCTTGCCTCAGTCCTAGAGGAGCAAGCGGAGGCAGGAAAGCCAGGCCGACGGCACACACTGCAGTTCCATCTCACTCCGTCTCAGTCGGCCTGTCAAACCGATCAACGAGAGCATAGTGTAGCCCTTCTCAGAGGACGTTCCAGCGACCTGATTTCTGCAGGAAGTTCATAGATGTCACAAGAAAAGAGCTGATCCACAATCTGGTGAATCTGGGAGATGCTGAGCTGAACAAAAGCAAGCAAGTTTGCCTCAAGTTTCCTTGGGTACTTTGACGTGTTAATGTGCCTATATTTCAAATTTTGAAAATAAAAAACATAAAAGTGTAGTTTTCAGATCTCCAGTACTTTCTTTTGTGCTAAGAATGTTTTTGCTTTCAGAGAATTTCTTAGAACCAAAGTTTCACAGAACATAATCTGGACATGATAAAATAATGCAGAGAATGAAAAATGCGTTAGGGGAGTTGGAGCCCAAAGAAGATAGAACGGAACTCTTAAAAAGAAACAAGCCGTGCTCTGTGCATGTAACTATCTGCCAGGAGGATGCTAAACTGCGCAAACTGCAAACATGTGTGAACATAATAAAAATAAAGTAAGATAAACATTAAAAGCTGGGTTTGAGCACCTGACATGGAAAAAATAAGACAAGGAAGTGAACAGCCTGCCCTACCCTGGTCCTGAGGTGACCTCGCAGAAATGCATGCACTGGGAAAGACCCACGCCTGGGGGGAGGGGGGCGCTGCAAGAAGCCAGTAACTTTCAAGTATGCTCCGAGTAGCAAGCGGCTCTCCCTGCCAAAGTGTTTCTAAGGGCTCAGTAGAGCCACAGAGAATGATGATCATGCAGGGAGAGGTCAGTGCACCAATAACACGGAATTCAAACTGTCTGGGGACAGGACTGCCAGGTCTTACAGAATTTACTGGGGGGCAGGGGATGCACTTTTCAGAGAACATTAGTTATAAAGATGTTATACTTAAAACTGTTGTTCAGGACCGGGGATAGAGCTCAGTCATGCAGCCCCTGTCTGCAGAGTGAAGGTCCTCAGTGTGATTCCAAGTACCAAGAAATAAAAAATACACTGTTGTTCATGCAAGTGTCTAATCAAAGACCAAGAGTTCTCTGCAATGAGATTGCCAGAGAGCTCAAAACACGGCCCTACTGGGTAAAGCAGGTGACAAGAAACATGAGAATAGATGGGAAGCTCAGAGAGCAGAAGGAGGAGGAGGGGGACAGGAACAGAGATGACCCAAAGCCAACTCCTCGAGCAACTCACCAAGTGCCCAGAGCCTCGGAAGGGAAGCTGGCATCCAGGAGCGCTTGCTTGCTTCTCCGGCGGTGTGCAGTTCTTCTGCACAGAGTGGGGAGGGAGGCGCCACTCCCAGTCCGCATTTCAAGAGAGCCTAATGGGGTACACAGACCAGCCAGGTCAGACAGGGGCTTTGGGTGGGCAGACCGTGACAAGGTGCCGAGAACCAGAAATGACCCTCACACTGGAACCCAGACTCCAGAGGACAGGCTTTCACAGTCTAAGAACTTAAAAACATTTTTGAAGCAGCAAAATCTTTTGTACTTTATTATCACCAAGCCCCAAGAGTGCTAAGCAATGCCCAGGATGAAACACTCTTGTATAAAACATCACTTTCCGGTGTAAATCATGGGTCATTGCTAGACTCCCATTGAGTCTTACTTTCTTTGTATCTTGTAAAATACTCAGAACATAAAATCAACCATTCTTAATTGTTCAGTGAAATTAAGAACTATAGCAAAATGTCAACAACTTGAGTCTCAAAACTCTAATTTGCTTTTTAGTGGCTTAGTGATTCTGGAATCAGGGAAGCATTCAACTTGCAGAATTAACAACAGCTTGCTCAGGCCAGGAAGACCGTGCATCTTTTCTTATCAGGCCCGTGGAGTCGGCCAGGCCTCCTGCGTGGCTGCTGGGAATTCCTTGTTAATTGGAAAACTGGCCTGCAGCTGAAGTTCGACCACCCGCCCTCCTCACGGGTGGCTCCTTCAGCTGTGGTCCTCCAGCACCGAGTGTCAAAGCGAAGGCCAAAACCACAGTCCCGAAGCTCCAGGGCTACAATCAGTTAGTGTGCAGTGCTTATTTAAAAACCCCAGTCTCTGCGGATTTTGTTTACTCCTGCGTTCTCATGGTTGGGCAGGTACCCCACCATCCATCGCTAAGACGCTCTTCATCTCTAAAGCTGAAACGGTGTACTCTGAGCAACCCCTTTCTACTGCTCCCGGCCCATGACAACCCTCGCCCTACTTTCTGTGATTGTGAGAGCACCAAGCACCTCACATCACACTGTACTTCTGTGTGTGTGTGTGTGTGTGTGTGGTTGTATGATAAGCCTGTTTCAGTTGACATAATACCCTCAAGGTTCATCCAAGTGTAACATGCATCACAATTTTCTTTCAAAGCTGAACTTGCATATGTAAGTGTGTAATGCATTCTGCCTATTCGTTATCCATCTGTTGGCAGGCCCGTGGATTGCTTCTGCACTTGGGGCCATCATAAATAGCATTTCTAGGCCCGGCAGGATGGTTCAGTGGTCCAAAGCGCCTGCATAGGAAAGCTTAGGTGGCTGCAGGGACCACGGTTTGATCCCCGGCACCACATGCTGCACCAGCCCTGCCCTTAGGGCAGGCTGAGCTGGCCATAAAGATAAATAAATAAACAAACAAAAATAAATAAATAAATGAATAAATAACATTTCTACTACTATGCAATCACTTCTTCGAAAACCCAAGTGTCTGTCCCAGTGGAACTGTCAATCATATGGCCCTTCTAACTCTGTTTTGGGGGCACAGCATTTCATAGTCCTGCCCACAGTATAGAAGGATTTCTAATCTGAGCATGTTGTTATTACTTATCTCTCATAAACACTGCCATCTTCCATGAGAAACGTAACTCAGAGCACTGTTATCTTTAGAAAGTCCCTCGTGTACGCTGACTCCGTGAGGCAAGTGCATTTGCGGGGGGCAGGGGGTATTCTAAAATGTTAGGAAGCTTTCAAGTTACTCTAAGTGCAGTCCCTTCCTCCAGCTCTGGGAAACAGCATGACCCTACGCTTGAAAAAATTTCTTCTAAGAAAAATGACAAAATGGTGATGAAGAAAACAATTGTAGTTGCTCGACTTCTGCCACTTCCTGCGGCCACTTGAAACCTTCGTTTATGTTTAAAATTTAAAGCTGTGAAAAAAAAAATGTGTTCTGCAGAACATTTTATACCATAGGTGCAAATTTCAGTTTATGAATTAAACACTGTATTGTCAAATAATGTCTCTAAATTTTAAATTAATTTGTTTGAATTAATAAATGCCAAGTCAAAAAAATGAACAATATTTTTAATTGCTGTCTATACAGAATCTTTTTTATTTTTATTTTTTTCTTTTTATTATTTTTAATAAGAAATAACATTGAGACAGTTTCAAAACATGTTGTAGGACAGCCACAATAATTGATACAATGCATATTGTTGTCTTCATAGTAGTTGTTCAGAGTAAAAGATGCAGACATGAAAACTCTTCTAAACACTATTGGTACAGATATTTCTTTGCATCAAACCAGGAGAAAATAGTTGAATACATAGAGCAGAATCTTTTTGTTTTGTTTTGTGTTTTTGTTTTGGTCTGTTTTGTTTTGCTTTGGCAGTACCAGGAATTGAACTCAGTACCTTGCACTTGCAAGGCAAGTGCTTATGCTACTGAGCTATCTCCCTGGCCCAAAAGATCCACCTCTAGCTTTTTTTGTTTTGTTTTGTTGGTGGTACCTGAGATCGAACTCAGGACCTTGCACTTGCCAGGCAAACCCTTATTCCACTGAGCTATGTCCCCAGCCCATACAGAATGTTTTTAAATGATGTTTGCAGTAGGGTCATTTACATGACTCAACAAAGTGAAAATTGACTGTCTACATTCTTCTCAAACCACTGGTATTACTTTTGTCATTTCAAGAGTATTACTAAAAATAATTTCATCCTATACAAAATTTTAGAAGCTGTCCACAAGGCATCGTAACTGGTGACACAGCATGGCTGTTGTCACCACGCAGATCCATCACCTCAGTTTTGGCCTGACCCTCTTCAAACAGTTAGAAATTGCAATCTGAACACACCTGTGCTAGTTACAGCAAAAGCACAGAGTGAGGTCCCAAATGTCACCCCACTGCCATCTTTGACATGATTCAAGTCACTACGTTAGCACAGTTATATCATATCTATATTAAGTATGACAAATGGAATGAGACAGGAGAGAAAGAGAAAGGCCCAGGAAGCACCGCGCAGACACCCTCCGCGCCTCACCAGCGCCCGCACTACGCGGCTCGCCTTGAATTTCCTTCCTGGGTGAGGGCCTCCCCCTGCAGGCGTGCACACAGCTGCACCAAGCACGTATAACTCCAAGGAGCTTGGTCTGGAAAGAGCAACAAGTCCCTGTCTGTGTGAACCGAGTCTCTCAAAACACGCAGCTCCGAAGAGAAGGGCGTCGGGAGAGCAGCCCATGCTCGCCCAGGCCAGCGTCTCGCCAGGGCGTTCCTAGCCGAGGTCACGTGTCAGGTTGTGAACACCGGGCTGAGCAGCAGCTGGGGCTACCAGAGGTCACTTTGCTCCTCCTCTCAGGTGACTTGGAGCGGTAAAAAGCAATGTGTGTCCTTAAATCCAAGCTGCCAGAAGCCCCTGCCCAAGCTAGTCACCACCTCTCCAGTGTCACAGAAATCATCACCGCCAAGGGTATAGGTCTCCTTGCTCTTCCGAAATGAAATACACTTTGATTATTTATTCTATTTCAGACCTGTTTTATTGTGTGCATTCCTTCATGTATTATCATTGCACTATAGGACATGTATAGGTATATAACACAACTTTTCCAGGCTGGGATTCACTTGGGATATTTTTAGTCTGCAGTTATTATTACAAATAGTTCTTCCACAGATATTTTTATACTTGCCCTTGAGACACAAATAGACACAGTTTTCTGACAATCAAGTATTGAATAGAAACAAAGTTGCCAGGCCGTGCAGGGTGGCCTTTCCACCTTCACAAATACTGCCACAGAGTTTGTCACAGGCACTGTACGAGTTTTCAGCCCCACCAGCCCTGTGCGCCTGTGGCTGGGGTTTCGTGGTGTCCTGTTTTTTTTTTTGTTTTGTTTTGTTTTTTGGTAGGACTGAGGTTCAAACTCATGACCTTGCACTTGCCAGGCAGGCACTTGTGCCACAGAGCTATCTCCCCAGCCCGAACGTGGTGTCCTGTTATAGTTTGCATTTGTGCAGTGACTAATGAAGGAGGGGCCTTCTGTTGTCCTTAATGGAATTTCGGGAGTTCCCTGTGTGTAAGTGCAAAGTACCTCGGTGCTCTTGCCTGCTTTTCTGTAAGAATTTTTGCCTTTTCTTACTGATCTCTATAGTGAAAAACAAAGGATATGAACGCATCTTTCATCAAACCTGGAAGCCCCTTCTCGGGTTCTGGGTCTTGCCTTTTCACACACTTACATATTTGAGTACACAGACATTCTTTACTTCCACCTAGATCAACGCAGCCACTCTGGATCCGGCTGTTTTGTGTCTTCTTTTAAATGTTTATCTTCCCTGAGGGTCCAACCTGCTTCTGGGCCTGTGTGTTCTGGACTCGGTTCCTTAAAGATTCTTGTGCTGGAAGCCTTTCCCCAGGTAAGAGATGGTAAAATCCTTAGGAAATGAAACCTAGTGATGAAGATGTTGTTCTAAAAGAATTAATTCTGGTCCTGTGGAATTAATTAGCCTTGGGAAAATGGGTTCTAAAAGAGTACCCTGGCCCTCTAGCCTCCCTATGCCTTTCCGGCTTACGTGTGCAAATGGGTCCAGCAGAGGTGCGAGGCATACATAATCTCTGAAGCAAAGAGGACAGGCAGTGTTTCCCCGGCCCCCAGAGCTCCTACATGAGACTCAAGTGAGCCAGGGCGAGGCAGGGTGCAGAGCCACACTTCGCCTGGGACTGACCCTCACGGTGAGAGGCTGTGATGCCCAGAGCATGGGAGACTACACAGCAGAGCTGAGGCTCCAGCCCCGGAACGGCGCACGTGGCCCCGGCTGAGTCGTCCTGATCGTCCTCTGCCAGTCTTCTCCCTGCACGCCGCAGAGGTGGCTTCAGGCCTCCCGCCCTGCCCAGCTCCCAGCGCTGTCCTGCTTCCTGCCATTCCCAGCCACCCATCCTCTCACCACTCGCTCCTTCACGAATGAATAAAACCTGGGTTTGGCCCAGGGCGGAGGCCTTTGTTTGTCCTGGATAGCCAGCATCATGGCTGGACTTAGGACTCTTCGACTCCCCACAACTACAAATATGCCTGAGGGTCTTGATTCTTGCCATGAGTGGGAGTGCAGACTGGGGCAATCAGCGTGGAAATCATCACCGATAGTTAGCTGAAACCAGAGGCTCCACCCGACCCAGCTGTTCCTCTCTTTGGTATCTTCCTCAAAGAGCTAAAAGCATCACACCGCAGCAATGTCTGCGCTCACGTTCATAGAAGCGCCGTCTATAGCTGCTAAATCTCAGAAACAGCCCGTAACTCCAGCAGCCTGAGCAGGCGAAGAGCATGCGGCTTTTGCGCACAATGCAGCAGTGCAGCGCCCTGCAGGATGAACCTGAGAGCCACATCTAGGCAGGGACGCTCCCACCCCAAGGGGGATCAGCTGGACACCCACATTTCAGCAACACAGCGCTCCTCCCGTGGGAGGGGCTCACAGGGCAAATAAGGACCAAGCGGAAGATGGACATCAGGAAGTGGGAAGAACACGTTCAAGTGGGAAGGGGACAAGAGGCTGTGGAGGGAAGATGGGGAGTAGGGCTAAAGAGGGGACCGGAAGGCCAACAGCTGACACAAAGTCCTGGGAGTGCAGGGAGGAGGAGTGAAGGGAGGGAGGGGAGCGGAAGAAGGAGAGGAAGAAGGACGCGGCCTCGCGTGCAGTCACCGGCGTCCACAGCACGTGGGATCACCACGCCAAAAATGCACCAACAAAATTTCTTTTAAACATATGTATACAATTGTCTGTGTTATTTTAAACATGTAAACCCATTAAAAGAACAGTGGCCACTGATATTTATTGAACCCAGTGCAGTTGGCTTTGCTGTGGATTCCCCATCCACGTTCTCAGCCAAATTTGGATCAAAAGTACTTGAAAATAAGGTTGTGTCTGTCAGTGAGCACGTATTTCTCATCTCTCTTCCTGACAGTGGTGCAAGAACTGTTCACATGGTCCAGGAAGCCTGGCGGTAATTTAAGTCCTACATGAGGGTGTGCAAACCGGTGTGCATAGCGGTGTGCATAGCGGTGTGCATAGCGGTGCGCATAGCGGTGTGCGTAGCGGTGTGCTTAGTGGTGTGCATAGCGGTGTGCATAGCGCTGTGCCCGAGCTGTGCTCTTTCCTACAAGGGATCTGAGCATCTGTGAACTGTAATCTCTATGAGGACCCTGGACACTGTTACTTCCACATTATGAGATGCTGTCTACATACGGGGATAGCAGGGGAAGCTGGGCTCCTGCCTGTCGCCACCGCTAGATTATCTGAGTGATGCATGGGTTTTCTCTCACAGTCATGATGACGACACTGTTTGGAAGGTAAACTAAGACTGAGCATGGCGGTGCACGCCTGTAATCCCAGCTCTTGGGAGGCTGTAGGCAGGCGGATTGCTACAAGTCCAGTCTAGTAGTGAGACTCTGAACATCCTGTAGACCGTTCCATAAAGTACAAAAAATAAATAAGTAAATAAAATAGAAGTGAAACTAAAAAGAAACGGGTACCTGCAGATTGCATGCGTGGAGCTTTACAGCCAGCGGAAGCAAACAGTATTAGCTTCCCCACATCACGGAAGAGAGGGAAAGACGTGCAGAGATAAAGTGACTCACCTCAGAGAAGGCAGCCAAGCTCAGACTCAGACACAGGCAGCTCTTTGCCCTATGCTACCTTCCTCGGTGGTTTAAGAACTCACAGCCAGCGGCATTGTGGGCTGTAGATGAGGCCTCCGATACCAAGGTGGTAATAAACACCACAGTGGTGTTCCACAGTATAAATAGCTTCTGTGTCTCCAGCTAGAAATGGTGTCTCTTGAGCATCGAATTGAAAATGGTCTTAAAAAGCAAGAAAACATATCGGGCTATAGTGAACATGTACCTACCCAGGCCAATGAGGCAGGCTCTGAGTGTTCCTAGAATACTCAGGCCTTACCCACGCTGGACTGTACAAATCCCTGGGTAAGGCTTGGAAATGTCACCTTCTCCCAAGTTTATGATGCTGCCTGTGAGTCTCACCAGGTCTCTCCTGAACAGTTTTGCTAACCCCTAACCTTGACTTCCTGCCCAGAGCAATGCCATGTTTCTCATAAAAACTAATTTCAAAGGCCCGTAGTGGGGCTGGGCTACCTCCTTCAGAGGGCTTGCCCAGGGGGCGCCGGCCCTGGATTCAGTCTCTAGTGCCACTGTCGATAAATCATGGCCGTGTCAAACCCCAGCAGTGGAATGTGGCAAGGATTAGCTGTAATATTTCTTCTACATTTGAACACTCTCAATTAAATGCTCCTTGCCTGCCTACACCAATTATGGGAGCTCCTATGTGTGCCCCAGTAGGTTCAAGACCCACAGGAGGATAGGCCAGGACATAGTTCAGCAGCACAAATGCCTGCTTGGCAAATGCAAGGCCCTGAGTTCAGTTCCTGATAACAAAGAAAATAAAACCCAAAGCATAAAGACTTACGGGGCCGAAGGAAGATGACTCCTGCATGGATGTTATCCTAGCCTCAGCTTAGCCAGCCTGAGAGCCCAGCTGGGAGACCGAGGGATGAAAACTTCCGCCTAACCTCACGGGCCCAAGACTGCGATGCTGGATCATTCCCTGCTCGTGACAAGCCACTATGAGCTTCCAAGTCGCCTAGTGGGAGGGAGAGAGTGTGGCGTGGGTCCTGCTGGCAGGCACAGTGGCGGCGCGGGTCCTGTCCAGAATCCTGTCTTCCATGCTTGCTCACTCCCCGAGTGATGTCATTGTCTCAAATTCCTTTGTACTCTCCCCACCACCTGTAACATTGCACTAGTAGCTATTGCTCTGCCTACTGGGGCTGTGGAATTAAAGCGCATACGTGTGCATGCCCACGAGAGCCCCTTCTCTTACAAATGAGTCCACAGTCCTGATCAAGGCCGAGGAGCGGGTCTCAGAGCCCTGCAGTTTCTATGCAGGATGGAACAAGGCCAGCCTGTAGCCTGTCCTTGGAAGGCGCTCGGCTGAGGCCCTCCCAGGCTCGGCCACAGTCAGGATCTCGGTGCCTCTCCTCCAAAGCATCTGCTTTTGCTCAAGCACCGGCTTTCACAAGAAGCTTGCTAAGTAGGCTCTAATTCCTTTTATCCTAAGTATCGTCTACTATTTTTCACTGGAAAGATGCCTGATGCTACCACCGGCAAAGGGCTGCCAGTGCCTGAGAATGCAGTGTCTGCAGTGGACCATCCACCACCCTCCGAGCTCCCCAAAACCCAGAGAGCAGTGTCTGCTGAACTGGACTGGATGTAGGGCAGGAGCAAGAACAGACTTCCTTTGTGTCGGAGCTGCTGGAATTTGTCCACTATTCTCTGATCACCCTGCAACCTAGCCTCCCCAGAGAAATCCAGGCTCATGATAAACACTCCCTTTCCCTGGTTTTTAAAATACCTTTTAACTCTTACACAAGTTAAGAGCATGCTGAGAAACAGGAACCGCAGTGAAATTGCTCTGTGTCAGAATCGGGACGCAGCCTGGCCCCGGCTGAGCTGCCGCCGGCCCTGCATCTGGCCCAACCACTGTGCTGTGCTGTAAATCTCACTCTGTCCTTTAGCACGGAGAGGGAGAAGGCCAGGTCAGCTTCAGGGCTTCCAGGGCTGGCATTCTATGAAGGAGCTTCATGTTACGACTTTTGGCTGTGTGTTTTATGTCTAAAAAGTATGTTGAGTGACAATTGGAACCCAGTCTTTTTAGATACTTAAGGTTATATTGAGGTGAAGATGTCATTTACCATCCCGTAACATAAATCCTGTGCTTTTAGGGAAATGCTTCTGCGTTAAGAAGCAAGTGCTATTTGCGCATGTTAAACAACCGTGCAACTAACATTCCTACAGTTTATGTAAATTGAGTACGCGAAGCCTTAACTCACTGGAATTCAAACTGGGGTACATTAGCACTGAATGACATGAAAATAACACAAGTCAGGAAGTTTCTGTACAGAGGAATATGAGTAAAAGACATAATGGAGCCACACTATCTTCAAAGCAAGCTGAATAAAGGCTATCAGGGGCTTCTCACACAAGAGCAGATGTAACGCTTCCGCACAAAGAGGCCCACTTCGGGCTTGATTCCTACGAGAGCTTTAGGAGAACTGCTACAGGTGGTCATGTGCCAGTCTACAGAAGGGCTGAGCCTTGTCTTTTGATGGGAACTAAGTTTTCGTCTCTGGTTAGGGGCCTGGACTTCTGGCTCGCTCTGGGCTTCCTCCTCCTCTCCCCTGTGCCTGCCTGGGCTGCAGCACTGAGCCTCCGCCCCCTCTGCTACTAGCTCCGGGTTTGTACCATTCACTTCCGGTTTGTCGCCCAGCATTCTGCTTGCATCGTGTTCAGGTTCTCCCTCAGATCAGACCTACGCTTACCTCGTGACTGGGCCCCGACATCGGCGAGTCGAGTTTGTCAACGAGTGGAGTGTGAGGAGTGAAAGCTTTGGCTTCTGAATAGCAGGTAAGGAACGCGACTCATCCCAGGCGATTCAAAGTGCTCGTTGGCATCCTTTGGAGAAGTCACCTGAGCCGTGGCACAGACAGACACGTGTGCACATGCTCGCACAGACACACTGCAGAGAAGGTGGCTAGGCTGGATGTCAGAATCAATGTACTGCGCATACATATATATGTATATTTTTTAAATTGATATATATATTTCAATGTGTAAAACAAGGAAAATAAATGTAATTGAGACAATAGTTTGTTGTTGAACTTTTTTCGCATATTTTCTTGTCGTTTGCAGTTCTTCCTCTGAGAAGCGTGTAGCACAGCACTCACGCCTCCAGCTGCGCAATTCGTCATAGCTAGGTCCCAGAAACACCCCAGATGCCCGTCAACTGAGGAACGGATAACGAAGATGTGGTGTTTTTACACAATGACGCGTTACTAAACTATGAAACAGGATACATGTGAGTCATTTGTCCATCAAAGTGTGCCACTAGAGAACAGACTCTCAGAGAATCAGACCTGCATGTGTACACATCATATCGTCTCCTCAGTATGAGAAGCTGACAGAGACAAGTGGAATCTGAAGGGTGCAATAGACCCTGGGAAAGGCAGTGGAACTCGCTCAAAAGGAAAGAGTTACTGAGTTGAGAAGGACAGCAGGGGGAGTGGGGAAAGGAGACTAATCCATGTGCATAAGCAGGACGGCTTGGACAACTGTCCTGAGCATTCCTGCTGGTCTGTGGAAAGAAGCAGTTAACACTTTAATTTGTTTCATCTCTGTCAACTGTTTGTTCTTTTTCGCTTCTAAACTTCATATACATTTATTTCATTTTTCTTTCTTCTTCCAATTGTAGGCGCTTGTATTTGGCACCATGCTGTCGGAGATCAACGATTTCTGAAGAGGGCTGTGTCTTCATCCTTTGGGCATGCCTCGCTGGGTATGGGTAGTCAAGTCACTGCGTCGTCTATTTCCAGCTGTTTTTATGGGCACACTTAGATGCGAAGAACGGTGCCGCACGCCGTGGGCAGCTTGCACTACGCATGGCCTGTCCTGCTGCTTCCTTCTTCCCTTCCCCTCCCTTCCAGGCCTCTTCCCCTCCTTACTCACTGCATTAAAATTTACGTCTTTAGTCATTCGCTGGCTAATGGGCACTTGGGCTGTTTCCAATATTTAGCTGTCACAACAGTGCCACTGTCACACGGCCGTGCCTGTGGTGTGCTGCAGTTTGCTCACTGAGACCCTCTCAGGTGGAAGTGAATGGCTTCCGTAGTTTCGAAAGCTGTTGCCCAACTCCGCGCTTCAGGCATTGTGTAGTTTTGCAATCCTGCCAGTACAGTACAAGACTGTCTATTTCCACAAATTCTGTAACCAAATGATCTTAATGCTTAGAGGTTCTGGAATCTAGTGACAAAAGCTCGGTGAAGTTTTAAATTGCACCTCTCCCTCGCATCTCGTTTTCTCAGAACTGAGAGTTCCCCGCGTGTAGCGCACTGTCTCCGCGCTCAACTGCAAAGGCACCAGCACCACGGTGCTGGCCTTTCCTCTATCTGTCTCCACCTGTCTTTGCAAACCGTGGAAGCTCATGGCTCACGACTGCGGCGCACGTTTTGCTGTAGACATGGAGGTGAGTCTCACAGCAGTCACTTTATTGTAATCAGATTTATCAACCTTTTCCTTAAGAAATTCTGAATTTTGAGTCACTCTTACTAAGTTATAGAGAAATTTCCTATTTTACAGCCATGCTTTGCTCTCATATTTTAATATGCAAATCTATGATGTAAAATTATAAACTTTCTGGAGTTCAAATGAGGAACAGATTTACAGAATGTCTGTTTCCCATGCTAGCATCTTCCATTGATCATCCACTCAGTGCCGCCCCTCTTGCGTGACTACCCCTCGCTCTGCATGGGGCTCTGCTGCTGCGTTCTCTACTTTGTTGTCCCGCTCCGTCTGTGTGGACCAGTGCCAAGCTGTAACTACAGACGTTTTAAGTTACCCATTAAAATTTGATAGGGAACAGCTTGACCCATCAGTATTTCTCTACAGAGTCTTCCAATTATTCTTGCTTGTTTTCACATAAATGAAAAAAGATTAAATAATTAAAGCACTACAGGAATCACTGATTTTTATGATGTTGACTATTTATAGGCACAATCTTTCCATTTATTCAATTCTAATTTTGTATCTTTTAGAAATTTGGGGGGCAACCCACTTGGGCCCCCTTCTGTCGCTCTCTCAGACAGGAGCTTTCTTCCCCATCCCCGACAAATACATTCTGCTCATAACCTCAAAAAAGAGAGAAAATTTTACAGTTTTTCTCATGAAGAATTTTACACTTATTTTAATTAATTCCATAGTGCTTTTCTGTACTATTTTGCAGTGTTAAGCACAATCTTTTCTTCAGTAATTTTCTGATTTTTTATGACATATGAATATGAAAGGCTTTTATAGCATGCTACTTTACAAATTTATCTTGCAAAATCATCTCATTATTTAAGATAACCATTCACTTTACTCTTTGAAATTTTCCAAATATGGAATCATAACATTTACATGCAGAAATGGTTTCAAATGTCATGCTATACCTGCTCTACCTGTATCTGGTTGCACCAAGCAATTCTTTTAAATATCAAAGAAGAGTTTGCAAGCAGCCTCGTCGTGCTTCTGACTTTCTGAGAAATCCTCCAGCAGTAGCTGAATAAGCAGAGCAAAGGCTTTGAGGATGAAGTGTGCACATGCTTCCGACACACTCACGTACATGCACGGGTGCAGCGTGCAGCTTACCAGTCATGAAAGCATCCATTAATTTCTACTTTGTGTAGTCTCTTTTGCCTGAATGGGTATAACCCAATATGATGTTTCAGGAGAGGAAATCAGGAGACGGAGACAGAGGCAGAGACAGACAGGAGAGAGAGAGACACAGAGAGAGAGAGACAGAGAGAGACAGACAGAGACAGAGACAGAGATGGAGACAGAGACAGCAAGAAAGACAGACAGGAGAGAAAGAGAGAGAGACAGAAAAACAGGAGAGAGAGAAAGAGAGAGACAGAGAGATAGAGACAGAGAGATAGAGAGACAGAGACAGACCATCTAAAGACACAAGGAAAAGACAATCATCTACAAGCCAAACAGAAAGCTCAGAAGTACAGGATGTTCCTGGCAGCTTGAACCCTGACGTCCAGCTTCCAGAACTGTGCAAAAATAATTTCTGCTGTGCAAGTCTCTCAGATGCTGATGTGCTGCTCGAGAAGGCTGGTGGATCGCTGGACCTGAAGCTTTCTTTTTTCTAATGTATTTAGTACAGGGCCTGCGGGGTCTCACTGTACAGATCAGACTCATAGCAATTCTCCTGCATTCAGCCTCCCAAGCTCTGGGATTAAAGGCATGCACCATCACGCCCAGTCTCCATCGCTGTCTCAAGGCGCCCCGGGGGCAGAGCCAGCATGGCACACTGGGGATCAAACCCTGCGTCTGCCTAAGCAGGCGCTCTATTCCGCTGAGCTATGGGCTGGCCCAAGGCCCTCAGATTGTTACAGAGTGCGAGTCAGACAGGTGTGCATGCGTCAGGACGGAGTAGACTAAGAGCGATGGTCCTGTTCCTAAGGGGCTATCTGCACACGTGCCTTCCTTTGTCCCAACAGTAGATGAGCCTTTTGAGGGAAAGCCAATCTAAATAAGAATTATTTTTAACAAATAAATGATCATTAATACAGACATTTGGAAACCGATAACAGATAGCAGCAATAAGAACTAGTTGAATGATTAATAGACATATTAGTAACAATAAAAACTAGTTCCTGAGCATATACTATTCATCCAGTACTATATGGATTATGTGATTGATCTAGGGTTCTAAGTAGACAGCAAAATCAGACTGGAGCCAAAGGCTTAACACCAACATGCATTCTCTTTTCATTGCAGCATATATGTTGTTTCAAAAGCTCTTGTAGAGTCATTTTTTATAAGGAAAAATAATTGCAAGTAAGCATGATTTACTTGACATGACTGCTCCAGTTGGAAATGATTTTAAAGCATGCCTTAAGAGAGGAGAACTGTAGTCAGTGCAAGACCAGCCGTCTTTATCTTTCACAGAAATAACTGTAATCAAAGCTGCCTCACATCTCCTCGACGCTGACCTACTTGTGACGCCTCGTATTTCCAACTTGAGTTCAGGCACAAACAAAAGGCAAACCAGAAAGTGAATGAATCGGCAACAGCCAGAGGAATGCTCAGGTTATCTAATGTTAACGATTTATACTCTACGAGCATTATCTTTTATTACACTGAAAAAAAAATGAAAGTAGACTTAATTTTAAAATATCATCCCATTGCTAGTGAATATAAAAACATTAAAGCTATGTAGAATTTAACGGGAGGGCCAGGCATGGTGATACAGGCCTGTAACCCCGGCTTTTGGGAGGCTGAGGCCTGAGGCCCACCTCAAATTCAAGGCCAGACTGGGCTCCACAGTGACAGCCCATGTAAATAGGTAAATAGATAAATAAATAGAATTTAATGTAAGAAATGGTAATAAACTAGACTCTAGCTACAATATACATTGAAAAGCCTAACTGTACTATTCTTAGAGCTCTTTTTGAAGAATGTGTTTTGTGATCTCTTTCATGTGAATTACCTTCATGTCCTATTCGCTTGACTTGAGAGCATCTGGGCAATTGAAGAGACAGCGGCAGAGGCTGGCATGGGACAGGGGAAAGGGCACAGCCGAGTTGGACAGGACAACTGTGCTGGCAGGGCCGGTTCTGCCAGCGCCTGACGGAGCCCAGGCAGAGCTCGGAACTTCTCCGGAATGCTAAGAGGACGCATTTGTATTGCATTAAGCTGCTGAATTTGTGACAGTTTGTTACAGTAGCAACAGGAAATGAACACTGTCCCAGAGGGGTATATTATGTAATTACCACATTGGCAAACACTTGACAGTCTCACAGTGCTTGTTCTACCAGGAGCAAATGAAACTCTAACGCACTGAAGACAGCCACGTAAACGGACTCGGTGACTTCGGAAAACACGGAGAGCGCGGTGAGCCCATTGGCACCTTGCTCGTGAACTTCTGCTAGAGAACCACCCTCCCCAAATGCATTCTAGGAAGAGAAGTTCTCGTCAGGCTGGAACGTGGCTACGTGCAGAAGGCACGCTACGGCAGCACCGCTTCTAGCAGCAGAAATGCCAGGCATGCCCTGATACCCACTAAGAGCCGACAGGGCGAGAACAGGGCTACAGCTCTGCAGAGCGGCTTCCCACGCAGGAGAGAGAAGGAGCGCACTCGTCATCCTGCACGCACGCACGATGCAGCCAGAGGCATGGAGGGCAGCTTGGAGAGTGAGATTCCTCTTGGATGGATTCAAGCCAGCAAAAGCTAAATTAATTGGTAGGTGTTAAGTAAAACAGAGAAACAATGACTAACACAAACTTCCGGACTATAGATCTAGAACCTGCAAGGTAAGAAGACACATCAAAGAGATGGCATCTGGTATATAGTCGCCTATAGCACGTCAGTTTGCACAATTTCATTACATGGCTGAAGTTGATCCATGAGAAAAATTTTAAATTGATAAGATTTATCTTTGCAGGTAGATCTATTTTGCATTCTTTTTTTGTTTGCTTGCTTTTGTGTTTAGTGCGCTACGGGGTCACACTACACAGATCAGACCCCTAGTGATCCTCCTGTTTTTAGCCTCCCAAGCACTAGGATTACAGATATGCGCCACCCCACCCAGTCTCAATCACGTCTCAGTGAGCCGCACGGGTGGGGCTGGCAGGTCCTGTTAGTCAGCTCAGCTGTCTGGCCTGTCTTGTATTCTTCAAAGTATACAGAAATACAGAATCCAAGATTCATAAAGTCATCAACTTCATTGCTTAGAAAACTGTTGCCATGGTTACTGCAAAGGTGGGTGCAATTAGAAACTACCAAGGGGCATCATTAGACATCACTGCTTACAAGTGTTCAGTCCTTGTCCTGCCCTGACAAGCGATATCCTTACATCGTTCTCTTAGGGAACCAAAGTTTGGGAGAGCAACTTTCTCGTCATTTTCAGAGGAGCCCAGATAGAGGCTTCTCACTTCATCCGGGTTTCACATGACAATGTGGCAGCACTAGGGTCCACGCTCACCTGGCACATGCACATGTCCTTTGCACGCTCATCATTGGTTGTGTTAACCATTCATGCTCAAATGCATCCCAGGGGGAAATGACCTATGATTCATGCATCTGGATCTGCACTATGAGGACGTAAGAACCCAAGAGAAGAGAAGCCAGAGACTCAGGGTGCAGAAAGCCTGTTATTTCCAGGGGAGAGCACTGAGATCCAGAGCAGTGGACGGATTCGCCCAACAGAGGCGCAACTGTGCAGGCTGACTGTAGAGTTCATGCCTCAGCCGGACGCCACACGGGGCTCTTCCAGACTGCAGAGTGCTGGGCAGTCGACGATGCCTGGACAGGACTCAGGGCTGGGCTGCGCCTGCTCCCACTCCACTTGGCCAGCCACATGTCAACCTTCATTTTCCGGTTACCTGGATCCAAATGGAGAACCCTGAAAGGGACTGTTATTTACCAAGCCTTGTGTGAGCCAAGTAGCACGAGTCCTCGACTGACCAGAGGCTTTTACTAAAGCATAAATAGCAAGGAGGCAGATGGCATTGAAGTTTTCCTTGAAGGTTGCGAAAAGCCACTTTCTTTAGAGCTACGACTTCCCTCAGAGCAAAGCAATAGGCTGCCAGGCTCTGCAGAGAACAAGTAGAACGCTCTGACGTCCACTTTCCAACCTCAGTACAGCGTTGATGGAGCGCCACTGTCAAAAGCTATCTGGCAAACTGTACCACACCTTAGATCATGGGCCTTTGTTTCTGGACACAAAGAGCAAAAGCTTTCAAAATGTTCTAAAATAGGAGGGGTAGAAGAAAAGAATACTGAGTCCTGGTTCATCTATTTGATGATAAAACCATCGATGTCCTATTTAAATACATTTGTGTTACACAATCTAGCAAAGGCCCACGGACCTTGGCAATAAATATGCACTATTTCTGTTCTTCTTCCATTTACTTCAGAAGTCTCATCCGTGTCAACATAGTGTGAAGATTTGAATTCTAACATTTTAAGTATGCACTCCTCAGTTTAAATGTGATGGCTATAAAAAGGTAACACAAACATAGTATGAATTTACTCATCAAACACACAAAAATATTGATATAGGGGTAATATAAAGAGAGGTTTTATTTTCAGTGACATATTTTAATAGCAGAGTATAATACTGGAGGAAATACTTTGTCCTTTTTCACATGACATGCTTCTTTCGGAGCTAAGCTTTAAACTGTCATTGGTACTTGGCAGAAGACAGAGAAAAGGCATGCGCAGCTCGCAGCCAGAGATGAGGCCTCTGTTCTTTGTCCACTTCCTGGACTTTAGCAGTCCTGCTAGCAAGGTACATAAGAACAGGAAGAAGATCATTTTTGCAAGCTTTAATTGTGCTCATGTTTGCAAAAGATACCTTTTCCTTTCGGTGTTAGACTTACAGGAAAAGCGTGAGTGTCACACAGCTCCCGTGCGTCCTCCCGGCGGCTCCCCTCTCAGCAGCTATCCGTGTAGCTCATCCGGATGACCGGTGGGTCGACATAGGCATCAGTGTTCAGGCCATGTGCCGCCAGCCACAGTCCGCAGTTAGCGCTAACTTCCTCACTTTCTCTGCTTATTTTCCATTTCTGGTTTCAGGCTCCCATCCCGGGCACCCTGTTACTTTACAGCCCAGTCCCGCGAGGCTTCATCGAGCTGTGGTAGTTCCTCCGGCACTCCTCCCTGTCAACGCCCTTCACAGCTTTGCGGAGCCCTGGCCGGGCATGTGGCGCTCAGATCGACGGGTACTCTCCTCCTGGCTGGCTGTTGTGCTGCGTTTGGGGAAGGGGAGGCACAGGCACACGTGCCACTGTGTCACGTCACGTCTGCGGTACACACCTGTAATGAGTTGGTTGCCAGTGACACTGAACTTGAGCTCGTTTTGCTTTGCCTCTTCCATATTGTGCTCTTCATCAAGAAGTCACAGGGCACAATTAACATCGTCAGACCGGGGGCCTTTGCTCTGTCTAGAAAGCAAGTTGCCTACATTAATTATTTAACTATTCTACCCAGTATCGTGTTCATTTTTATGTATTTATTCTTTATTTGTACCAATATGGATGGACGCACGCATGCCTCAGACTTTGCGTCATAACCCACTGTTGTTTGATTTGGGCACTCATGTTCTTTTAGCTTTGATCAATGGAGTGGATGTTCTTTTAAATGACCTGTATGTCTCTTTGTCATAATGCCATCATCATGTGTAGGTGGGAATGCCATATTATTGTGTTTTGCTTTAGCACTTGGTCATGTTCTGAGCCTACTCAATATTCTAGGACCATCTTACTTGTCTTCTGTACAGAACCTGAACCGCCTGTTTCTCTACAGGTTCCTTCTATTCAGAAATGGTAGGTATGCTCCTGGCCTTGCGGAGCATCACTGCTTCCCAGATCACGGGGCACGGAGCATGTTCACATGGACTGACCTCTGTGTGTATGTGTGCGTGCACGCATGCACAAGCGCACGCTTGCATCAGGCTCCTTGTGTGTAACTGCCCATATCCATATGTTAAACTAATCCTGAATTCACACTGATTTCTCAAACTGGTACCCATAACACCATGGGTGATTCTAGACCCCTCTTCCATAAAACAACTTTATACTCCTACAGTGAGAAATCCGACTTCACTGTAAAATTTCAGTGCACATGCGCAGTAGTACTAAGATTATTTATCTATATTTCCCTAGGAAACCTCCTTATTAAGTAGCCCACAGGGCTCACGTACGCACTCCTTTGCCTTGAACCTTACCAATTCCATTTACTTCTAAAGTTTCTTAGCTCAGTCTCAACCTCTGCACAGGTGTGTCCTTGGCTTGGTTTTCAAAAGAAAAAGGAAGCCCCAAAGTCAGCAGCAGGTTACCCCTGATGCTTCTGTGTTTTCACTTACAAATTAGAAAAATGGCACAGAAATCAAGAACTCACTATGCAGATGATAATTTTAACGTGGGAAAAGTCCTTTAGAATAATAATTGGACAGACTTAAAAAGGAATCTTTTCTAATCCTTCAAAGAGGAATTTAAGACACAGCAGTTCGGGATAGTAATTTTAAACTTAAATCCCCGGCTGTCACCTGTCAATAGACCAGCTCACAACCAAAGCAGAACATAAAATGAGCAGTAGAGGAAAACGCTGAGGGCAGAGAAATGGCTGCTCGGCTCCTCCAGAACCCGCCCCCAGCAATAGCTCAGCTAACCGGGCCTTGCACGCAATATAGTTCTACATTCAAATAGATACTTCTACCATGCTTTAGAGCACTAGTGACAGTCATATGCCTGTAATCTCAACAATGGTGAGGCTGAAAACAAGAGGATCACTGAGTCTGAGTTGCATAGTGAGACCCTGCATCAGATACATAAAGAATATTAATAATAATGCAGGGTTTTCACCCACTTTATTCACTAGATCTTGCACATGTGGCTCATAGCTCTTCCCTAACTCAAAATGAACACTTACCATGAAAGTTACACATTCCGCATCAATTCAGGATACCAAGCCAGGCACAACACAGGTAAACACACTCATAACAGGACTTCAGGAACAACTTCAGAAGTGGGAAGAATTTAAAAATTAAAACAGAAAAAAAAAAACCAAAGTGGCAAGAATGACGGGAATTTAGTCTGGAATAGGATGTTGGTTTGCCAAATGTGACTTTTAACAGATTACTTTTTAGAGGAGGGAAGAGTGTACAGGGTATTGAGGGTCTCACTACTACATCACACTCATATTGATCCACCTGCTTACAGCCTCCTAAGAGCTGGGGTTATAGGCACGTGCCACTAAGGCCAGTCTCAATTGCTGTCTCAGTGCACCCCGGGGGTGGGACCAGCACCACAGACCTTAGGATCGAACCCCTGGCCCCTGGATCTGCTTGCAGGAGCTTTAATCTGCTGAGCTATTTGGCCAGCCCAGACTTTTAGCAGATAGAGATAAAGACCATCTATTCCAATTTTCTGGAAGGCTTTTTCATAAATGAGTGCTGCACTTTCTCAAATTCTTTCTTTGCATCTATAGAGATCATTGTATGAACTTCATCCTTGGCTTCACTTGTACGGTAAATTACACTTACTGATCTGCACTTATTGAACCATCCCTGCATCCCTGGGATGAATCCTATTGGTTGTGATGCACAATCTCCCTGACCATTCGCTGCACTGTGTTTGTCAGTATCTTACCGAGGATTTTTGCATCTGTGCTCCTTAGGAAGTTTGGTCTAAGCTATTTTTGGCTTGGATCCTTCTCTGGTCTGGTAGCAGGGTAATACTTGCTTCCAGGAATGAGTTCGCAAGTGGTGCTTTCCTTTCAGTTTCACTAAAGAGTTTGCAGAGTAGTTGAAGGACACTAGACCTTCTCTAAATTTCTTACAGAATTCAGGAGTAAATCTGTCAGGACCTGAGCTTTTTTTATTTTTTAATCACATCTTCAATTTCATTAATTGATACTGAGTTATTTGGAATTTTTGTATCTTCTTTATTCAGCTTTCGTAATTCAAATGTATGTAAGAGCATGCCCATTTTTTTTTCTATGTGTTTTTTCCCATCTTGTTAGAGTACAAGTTCATAGGCATCGATATTCTGGGGTTTTGCTGCATGTGTTGTGATTCCACAGTTTGTTTTTTTTTTTTTTGGGGGGGGGGTGGGGAGCTGGTACCAGGGATCAAATCCAGGACCTTGTGCTTACCAGGTGTATCAGTGAAGGTTCTGCTACAGGTACAGATATAACACAAGATATATGAATGTGTAAGCAATTCCAAGACTGGCTTACGGTGTTCAGCCACAGAGTCAGATGAGGAAGCGTGCAGAGGGCATCTGCACACCAAAGACTGAAGGATTGAGCTCAAGGTCTGGAGCCCACAGCAATGTTCTGTGCTAGTCCAAATCAGGATGCCAGTGGATCTGCAATGGGAGGCCGACGAGTCTACACCAGAAGGCTGAAGGATTCAAGACAGAAGCCAAGAGTCTGTGCTAGAGCCAGGAGGGCACATGCAAGCTGATGCAAAGACTGGAACGCTTCCCAGGAAGAATGGGTTCTCCGCCCTTCCTCGTTCTCCTTTTATGCGATGAGTCACTCTGGGTGGGACCTCCCCACCCTAGCGTATGGAATTGCTGAGACAACTTAAGCTCTTGGCTTCTCAAGTTGGCACAATCAACAAACGACTACAATCCACCCCTTGTCAACTTGGCAACTGGACATATTTCTTTGAAAGTGTCCGTATGCAAAGTTTTGCATATAATTATACCTAACATATTTTAACTATCCTGTGTACAAACAGAAATGCACTAATTCCCTTACCCAGATAGGTAAGTTTTCCTTGCTTGATGCTTATGCTTAATCATTTGATAACTTCAAGATTAATACAGTTTTAATAGTCCTTAAGAATTAATATTAAGTCCACCAGTATTGTAACAGAACCACATAGGCCTGGAATAGTACAATTACAATCCTCTTTTCTATACCTGATTCCAGGATCATAGCTGGTATTTAGAGCTGTCTTCTTCCACCACCCATTCTGCATTCCCTTGGCCCTCAGCAAGTACCTCAGACGGTCTCCGTTCTTCCCCTGGTGGAGTGACCCATACCTTCATTCCTGCAGGCTCTGTACCATTTGTCATTGTCCCTATATTAGGTCGTTGTAGCTTCCCATTCACCTTAATAACAGGGCATGGCAATACTAAGAGGCGCCCCGAGGGATCTCCTGCGCTCCACGTAGAGTCTTCCTTTCCTCCATTGTAGAGTAACATTCCAATCTCCCCTTGATAGCCTGGGTCAGTCACCCTGACAGCATTGTGATTCCTTTTTTAGTTTGTTTCCTCGGAGGCAGGAGGAGACCAAAGTGACCAGGGGGAAATCTTAGCTTCCAGTTCAATGGTATCATTGCTGTGCTTCCCAGTACAAGCCTTCCTCTCCCTGGGACTAGGACTTCTAGTCCAGCAGAGCATAATGTTGTGGGGTCAGGAAGCAAAAGTTTTGCTAGTGGATCACTAGGGATAATGGCGAGTGGTACCATTCCTACTCCCACCCCTTGATTCCTGGACCCATGAATCCTGCTATGGGAGACACAGAACCATATAGAGATGCTGATTTTAAGTGAACACAGCCTGTTGAAGTACTTTAACCCAACCCTACAAACTGCTACCACCTAGATAGTGCTGTAATGGTGTCCTCAAAAAACCATTCCACCTATCATTCCAGCTGCTCTGGATGGTAAGGAACATGATAGAACCAGTGAATTCCATGAGTGTGAGCGCACTGCTGCACCCCTGGCTCACACACCAGGAAGCACTTAGTCCACTGAGCTATCTCCCCAGGGCCCTCATGGGTTTTTCTATTTTTGATGGACTTGAGTTTTTTTCTTTTGTGACAAAATTTGCTAATAGTTTGTTAATTTCATTTAATCTTTCAAAGAATCAACTCTTTGCTGCACTGATTCTTTATACTGATTCTTAGTCTCCATTACATTCAACTTTTGCTCAAATGTTTATAATTTCTTCCCTCACACAAGCTTCGGGCTTAACTTACTCTTTCTCTAGAAGTTTGAGGTTCAACACTAGGCTGTTTACTTGAACTCAATCTGTTTTTCTGCTGTGGGAATTCACCATCATAAATTTCCTTCATGGAACTGCATTCATGGCATTCGGTATGTTCCAGAACCTCATGCAGGTGTTATCATTTACCATAGAAAGAGCCTAATTTCTTCATTAATTTCATATGTGACTCATTGGTTGTTTATTTAATTTCCATGCTGTTATGAAGTTTTTGTGTGTTTTTTTTTTCTTTTGCCTTGTTGAGACAAGGTCTTGTTATGCAGCTGAGGTTGCCCTTGAGCTCACTTTGTAGCCCAGGCTGGCCTCAAGCGCCCAACAATCCACCTGCCTCAGCCTCCTGAGTGCTGGGGTTACAGGCCTATGCCACCACGCCTGGCTGTGCTTTCTTTTGCCATTGAACTTCTTTGCCCTACGGTCTCGTATATGCATGGGATAATTTCAGTTCTTTTGCTTTTACTTAATCATGTTCTGTGACTTATTATGTGGTCTGTATTGGAGAACATCCTGTGTGAAGCTGAGAACAATGTGCATTCTGGAGCTGTGCTGTAAACACCCTGTAGACACCTACTAAGCCCATGTGTGCAAAAATTTGATTTAGTTCTGATATTTCCTTGTTGATTTCCTGTCTAGTTGATCTATCTATTTCTGACAGTGGGGTACTTAGTTCCCCCATTATAGTTGCATTAGCATTAATTTAATTTTTCATGTTCATTAATATTTAGTTTCACGTAGTTCAGTGCACTGTTATTTGGTGAGTATATATTTATGAATGCTATTTCCTTTTCTTGAATTGATTCCTTTACAAAGTTGTAGGAAATGTATTTGTTTCTCTTGATCAGTCTTGGCTTGAAATCCATTTTGTCTGTGAGTTGAATAGCTACACGTGTTTTTTTTTCCCCAGGTTCGTGCAGCATGGAAAATTATTTTCCATATTTTGAGAAGGTTTTTTCTTTTTTCTTTTTTTTTTTTTTTTTTTTTTTTTTTTTTTTTTTTTTTTTTTTTTTTTTTTTTTGGCTGGCTCGGGCTACCTTAAGGGTGGGTGTGGGGATCAAAATGCTGCCCCTTGTGCCTGACTGGGATTGCCCATGCAGGCGCTTAGGCCCCTGAGCTAACCCAAAAGCCCCCCATTTTCCATAGTTTGATTTTCAGTCTATAAATGTCCTTTTGAATTAAACATGTTTCTAGTATGCAGCATATTGTTGGATCTTATTTCTTATTCCATTCTTCTAGTCTGTTTCTTTAGACTGGTGAACTGAGACTATTTAAATTGATGCTCATAATCGATATGAACTGATATACGTTGGAGACTTACTTACTTTTCTCCTGTGGCTGAGACAAAATACCTAATACCCAAAGTTCAAGGAGAAAATATTTCTTTAGCTCACATTTTGCAGTGGTTTCAGTCCGTAATCTGTTGACTCCAAGGTAGGTTGCAGGGCAGCAAGCATCAGAGAGGAGGAAAAGTGCACAGCAGGCAGAAGGTAGTAAAGCAAGCAGGACACCTTACTGGCTTCTTTCTGCCTCTCTTAGACCCTATGCAGGCCACTGGGTCTAGGGCATGCCAGCTGGTGCGCTGACTTAGTAACTACGCACTCTTGCCCCCAGCATCTCACTCTCCAGATGCAGCTACCTCTGAAAAAGCCCCACCAATGACTGAGTGAGGCTTTGGAAAGCAGCTAGACACGAGCCGTGACACCTTGTCCTGTTATTGTCCTGTTGTTGCGCCCTTTCTTGTCCTTCTGTTGTCCCACCCGGTCAAAAACTGAAGGCATCTAGTGTGAGAACAAGAACAAGACCAGGACGTCCGATCTCTCCACTCTTATTCAACATTGTCCTGGAAACATTGGAAGGACCAGTCAGACAAAAGAGAGAAACAATAGGAATAAGGATCCGGAAGAAATGAAACTGTTATTGTTTGCAGATGATGTGGTGCTCTACACAAGAGACCCCAAGAATTTCAGCAAAAAACGTGTAAGTCTGATCATCAAATTGAGTTGTGTATTGGATTCAAAGCCAACACTCAAAAATCTATAGCATTCTTGTAAACAGGTAACAAACTCACTGAGAGAAAAATTAAGGAGACAATAACACCCAAAAAATTAAATAATTAGGAATCAATCTAGAGAAGGAAATAAAAGACTATAGTATTCTATAAAAGGAGATTGAAGACCATATAAAAATGGAAAGGTATCCCTATTGTTGAGTAAAAAGAATATAGTAAAAAAATAGCCATACTTCAGAAATTATTATACATATGTAATACAATCCTGATCAAAATACCTATAGCATACCTTACAGAATTAGAGAAAATAAGTCTAAAATTCATATAGTCCAGAAGAGACCTAGAATAGCAAAAGCAATTCTGGTCAACAAAGCCAAGGCAGGGTTTCCCAATCCCTGGATTCAAATTATACTGCAAAGCTACTATGATAAAAAACAGCATGGTACTAGAAGAAAATAAACAGACTCAAGGATCAGTGAAACAGATTAGAAGATGCAGAAACAACTTCAAACACACTCAGCCACTTTATCTGTGACAAAGGGGTCAAAAGCCCTCCCTGGAAGAAAAACAGCCTCTTTAAGAAATGATGCTGGGAAACTTGCTTTCCTAGTGTCTGAGATTAGACCTAGACTCACGTCTCTCACGGGGCACTAAAGCAAAACTGAAGTGGCTCAAAGTAAATAGTAAACATTAACACTGAAGCACTGAATCTGCTGAAAGATAGAATAAGTAAAACTCCAGAAGACATAGATGTAGGCAAAGACTTTATTAAAAAAAAAAAAAAAAAAAAAAAAAACTCCAGTAGTACAGGAAATATCACAAAGAATCAACAATATGCATCTGATATTAAACAGATTTTTCATAACAAGAGAACTACCCACACAGTGGAAAAAACCCGCCGAGTGGGAAAAAACCTTTTCTAGTTGTTCCTCAAAGAACTAATATGGAGAATACACAAAGAACCCAAAAACAGTGGCATCCCCAAGTTTAAAAACCCAGCCCTAAAATGGGCATCTGAAATGAACAGACACTTCTCAAATTAAGAAGTAGAAGTGCAAATAATTATGCGAAAAATGTTGTTCAACATCACTGATCACTCAAGAGGCTGAATTTAAAACAACACTGAAATTCCATCTCAGTCCACAAAGAATGACCAGCCATTAAGCAATTAACCCATAACAAATGCTGGTGGGGCTGCTGGATAAAGGGCCCCTCCTCCACTGCCAGTGGAGAGTAGACTAGTGCTACCACTTTGTAGATTATTCTGGAGGCTCCTCAAAAAATCCCAAACTAGAGGATTCATCTCACCCAGCTATTCCCCGGGCTGCTATCTTTCTGAAAGAGTTAAAAGCATCAGACCACAGCAATATAGGCAAACCTGTGTTTATAGCACCGGGCTTGTGTAACTAAATCTTGGAAGCAGCTCAAATGCTCTTCAACCAATGAATAAATAAAGAAGGGGTTGGGTTTTTTATGCAGTGGAGTTACTGCTCTTCCATATAGAAGAATAAGCCAGACATTACTAGGAAAATGCATGTGCCTCAAGGACATACTGCTCGGTGACTGCTCAGTGAAGTCAATGGCACACTCACGCTTAACCCTTGCAAGTTTTCTCCAGTGTTAGAAAGCAAAAGTCTTGGGGCCCGGCAGGATGGCTCAGTGGTCTAGAGCACCTGCTTAGGAAAGCTTAGGCGGCTGCAGGGACTGCGGTTCGATCCCCAGCACCACATGCTGCGCCAGCCCTGCCCTCAGGGCAGGCTGAGCTGGCCATAAAAATAAATAAATAAACGAACAAAAATTTTGAAACAAGAAAAAAATAAATAAAATTTAAAAATTCTTAAAAAAAAAAAAAGGAACCAAAAGTCTAAATATGGACTAAAATGTACAATGGGTGCAGCAAAAAACCAAGCAAATGTTCAAAAGGGGTTGGGAACTGGGGAGGAGGGAACGAAGGAAAGAAAAGTTGATCTGATCTTAGCAAGAGAATATTAGCGGGCCAGGGATATAGTTCAGGAGCATAAGTGACTGCCTGGCAAGTACAAGGTACAGAGAGAGAGAGAGAGAGAGAATATTAGCAGTCACATGGACTACCAAGACACACACAAAATGTGAAGTCCTACAGAAGCATAAACCAGAACCCTTGAATTTATCATTTCTGCTGGGCAGAAATTATTTGCATCGTAAGTGGACATAAATGCAAAAAGTTAGCATGAATCTTTTTATAGTGGCTGAAGCATGGTTAATAGCACAGCGAGCAATGACATGTTCTCATAAAACTTGAGATAATTCTGTGTGGGTGTGTTAGATGATGTCATGTTTGACACTGACAGCATACACCATATGCTTGTGAGCATGTTTGCAAGTTTATATATAAAGTTTCTATGTGTTTGAGATACAGCAATAATCAATGCAAGCAAGGCGCTCCCTTTTCTGGGGCTGACAATGTTTATAATAGAAACCAAAACATAAAAGAAAAAGGAGGAACTAACGCTAAGGGTTTTCAGTGTAGGCCTCTATGACTGAGGAGGCGGTGTACACAAGCAGTGTGTAAGATGACAAAGCCGAGACTAAGCTTCGGGGTTCCTGTCTTGCAAAGTCCTCTTACTGGAACAGGGCCCTGCATAGCCGAAACTTGTTAGCCTTCCTCCTTCCTGGCCAGACTCTCAAGAGAACCTCATTTTGTTTTGTTTTGCTTATATTTTTTGTCTGTGGTACCTGGGATCAAACACGGGACCTTCTGCTTGCCAGGCAGGTGTTTGCACCCCTGAGCTATAGCCCAGGCCCTGAGAACCTGTATTTAGATTCTTGCTGCTGTCCAGGTGCACCTCCTAGGAAGACAACTCAGGGATGGAAGGGGTCCCCTTGGAGCCTCCCTCTCTCAGTGTGGCGCATGAGCTGCAGCCAGCAGTTTTTCATGGTCCCCTCTAGCTTTCCTGACCAGCATGTGACGCAGGCTGCTTCGCTACAGCTGTAACGATCTCTGGGGCCCCGTGAGACAAAACCTAAGGCCCCATACTCCGGTGAGAGGTGCGGTGTGCTGTTGAGCTTGTTAGGTGTTCAGGTGGCTTCTGTGGGAACTTCAATGTGTCTCTCTCCCTAGCAAGCACTCCTGGTTTTCAGTGCCTCCAGATTTTGAGAAAGGGTGACCAAAAAGCGATGTGGGAGCTCACTGGTTGAGGCGTTCATTAAAGCCACCAGGCCCCTGCTGAGGGTCCCACTGAGAGCTCGGTGCTCTGGTTGACTCCACCCATCTGGAGGCTTCTCCTTTGAGCAAAACAAGCCACTGCCTAGCAAGGCGATGTATTATTTGCCAATGTGCTCACGGTGTGTGCCGTCCCATTTTTACAGTAAACCTCTACAGTGAGGGTGAGGGTGAGGAGTCTCAATTTAGCGAAGGCCCAGTCCCAGCCTCTGTCTACAGGAGAGCTCTGCACAGGGGTAGATGTTACACCCCACTCCGGACCCATGCCTCCGTCTCTGGAGGGCAATAGACTGTCCCTGAGAGGTGGAATGGTGGGGAGCGCTTGTGGACTCCAGCACAGAGCCTGCTGGGCCCCAGAGCCCTGGGCAGGAGGCCCAGAGCTCTCCACAGGCGGCGAACATGAGCCGCAAGAGCACCTCGGCGCCAGGGCAGGAGGGCAGAGGAATGGTGAAAGGGACTCCGAAGTAGTCGAGTAGAACATTCAAAATGCCTGCCCCACACAGGCTATGTGCTTTTCCCGAGTAAATCTGAGATTAAATATGCATCTTTGAACATCAAACATCGCCCCTGGGTTGAGCTTTCTGCTATCTAGCGATCTCACGTTTTCAGAATGTCCCTGCTACGCAACTGCATAACTTCAGTCTATCCTGAGAACTAATTGTCACTCATTCTGTGCAGACTCTGTTATAAAGCTACACTGTCACCTAGTAAATCCCCAAAGCTATAACAGCCTGCCCTGCTAACTTGAGAGCTAGAAGAATAATAAGTCACATACTTTGTCATGTCACTGGTGATGACGGGTCCCTGACACCACACGGCCTGGGACATAAGACCACTGCTGACAGAACCCCTTGGGTAGGACAGCTGGCGTCAGATGAATGCCCAGGAAATGAAGCTTTATTAGTGCAGATGCCTCCATATGGAACTACTTGCTGGGTCAAGAGCTTTCCAGAAAGCCATACAAAACCCTGGGAAATGTCTGGTTTGGATGACAGAAATCTCAAGGGACTTTATGGATTCAAATCTTTGTTAGGGAAAAAGAAACTCTGGGGTTAGCCTGGGAAGTTTGCATTCTGGGAGACGTGCCAGACTCAGAGCTGATGTAATTTGCAACAACCTAGTTCATCAACCCTAAAAATCGAGTGTTTATCATTAGGGGGAGATAATCAGGCAGGGTAATTGCAAATAGTAAGACGTTGTCAGAAAATTGTGTGCTCTAGCTAGGGTGGATGCTTGCTTAAAGACTACTAAATGTAAAGATCTCAACGAAGCTCTTTCCTTATACATAAATACATAATACACTAATGTTTTCAGACACTATTTGCTCTGATATTTTAAAGATAAAATGGCTTCAGAGAACTCTCGTCTGAAACTCAGCTTACTTATCACAGAATCATTATTTTTTAATGAAAAAACCAACTCTCCCTAACAAAACTCAGAAAGTCGACCAACACTTCCCACAGGGGGAAGCTGAATTTTTGCACAAACCAATCAAACGTTTGTAGCCACAAGCCGAAGGGGGCTCATTCTCACCAGTATGTCGCTGTTTGAGACTATTTCCTTTTTGCAATCTGAATTTTTTTTAAGACAAAGTGTCTAGGGTCCTAATCTGGAATTTTAAAAAAGAGCTTAATGAAACAGCTTTGAGAGTCGGGCAGGAAGAGAGGTCAAGTGGAAGGAGAAGTGGGTCAGGGGCACGAGTACCCGGGCACACACAGAGGAGTGAAGTGGGCTTCTCTCCCCCTCTGTACCCTGAGTTTCATTCGATGAAGCCACTCAGGATCCCACAGCACACCCAGCCAGCTGGAGGAATATCCTACACTGTCTAGAAAACACGGGCGTCGGTTCCTGAGGCTTCGGTCCCCAAGCATGTTCCTGGTCGCCCTGGAGAGTCCTGGGGTGCTGGTGCCAAGGCTCCCAAGGCCACAGCCAGTTGCGTCGGGATGCCAGGTGCTATTTGCCTGTTCTACTCATGCCTTCCCTCAGTAGGTCCTAGAGGCCTCCAAGGGTACGGACGGGGTTAGGTGACTACAGCCCCACAGTGCAAGAGCAGACAGGGTGTCCAGTTAGCTTCTCTGATCAGGCATTAAAGAGATTTTCAAAATTTCAAAACAATGCCACTCTTTGTTTTGTCTTTCAAATGTAAATACTCATAGCAATTTTATTTACAACAACAGAATGTTTATTATCACTTAGTTAATACTATATATTCATTTGTTCATTTTTACTTTACAATATACTAAATATTATTGTTTAAATTGAGGAAGTTTCTTTACACAAGTGCATTAAGTGTGCCCATCACACCACATGACACACTCAACCATGGAGATTCATATAAAGCACATCTGCTCACTACCGAGTGTGTGCAATATGCATGCATCGTGTACATCGTGGGCTGGTCAGGTGGCAAGCATCTCAAATTCATCTGCCTATGTTGGCATTTACTTTTTGTCCAAAAGTGCCTGCTTAACCCATAATTATCATTTCTTTTACAATGTAAGTATTCAGATAAATAATCTTTTATCTTTTTACAAATTTAATTTTATTTCATCTTCTTTTTTTTTTTTTACAATTGTTTTACCTTTTATTCATCTTAATGAGGAAAAAAGATAAAATAGAAATGAAACAGTTTCAAAACAGGTTAGTAAGAGCTGGAGATATAACTCAGTGGCATAAGCATCTACCTGGCAAGCATAAGGTGCTGAGTTTGATCCCCAGTATCACAAAAAAAAAAAAAAAAAAAAGGTTAGTAGGACAATAGGAGGACAGTTACAATAATTAATACATTGCACATTGCATTTTCATAGTAGTTATTCAGAGAACAAGACAGAATCATACTATCTTGTCTAAACAATAGTAGTACAAACCTTTCTTTTCATTGAGCCTAAATATCAATATAATCATGTGACAATAATATTTTGGTCAGTGACTGAGGGCAACTGTGGGATGAGGCACGGCTGCTCCTGTGTAGTGCCTCTGTGATCTGCATTTCTGTAAGCGTAGACTAAGGCCACACAACAGTGGAGACGTCCACTGATGTACTTCCCAGAATGTATTGTCATTCCAGAAGAGACTTCTGGAACCTTCAATAAATCTTAAGTGGTCCTAAAATCACAAGGTTTGTATGGCTAGCATAAAAGGGTAAACCTTTTGATGAAAATCTAACATGTTTCATAAAATATGAACCACAATTTTAGATGTGATATGAATTGATGGAAGAGGTCGATTTGTAGCTTGGTAATAAAGTACAATCGTACATCTGGAAGGTAGGAAAGAATCCAAGACCGTCTCAGCCTGAAGACAACCTGTTCAATCTTGCAAACCTCAGGCCTCCGCTCTGAAAGATACCCATGACCCAAAGCTAGAGACCTACTGCAGTAGGAAGTCTAACAGAGCCCTTCCGGCAAATCCGCGGTGCCCTTTGGCAGTGTCCCTGGGGTAAGCAAGGCTGTTCTTTGTTGGGAATGAGCTGGTCAAAAAATTTGTCTCTCCTGACGTCATTGCCGGGTGGCAGGAAAACCCTTTCTTTAGGACTCAACCAGAAATGCACTCCCGTGATGGGCGCAGCCTGGTTTTACCACCTGGGTAGTTAGAAAACTCTTCCGGGAAAATGCAGTTTGTGTTTGGACGCAGTGCCTTTGGGTGATGCTTTATCTTGAATGTAATGTAACACTAATTATTATAATGCATAAGTAACCACCGCAAAGGTAAAGATACATAAAAGTTCTGGAGTACCTTATAATAATGATAAATATATAACATAATAATATATACATAGATGTAAATTCCAGGACTAGCTTTGAAATTTATTTTTATCTAAAATAAGTAACTCAGAAACTTAGGCCTGGAAGTAAAATATAAATACAGACAAAGAGTCAAACCGAGGCTGTGCGTAAGCTCTGCAGCCACAGCGACGCGTGTTCTCTTGTTCTCTCATCTTCTTCTGGCTCCAGGACAAGGGTGGTCAGCTGAGGCCACTTATCTACCCCTGCAGCCGCTGGCGAACAGGGCCAAGGGTCCTTAGGGCCCACAAGCCTTCACCTGTCACTCCCAGGGAGCAGATCCCCTTGGTTACAGAGGGCCAGCGTAGGACACAGGAAGGAGGCAGACACCCCAAGGCTCTTAACCTAGAGAAGGTGCCCCGAGTGAGGAGGAGGAGCTCCGCCCCCGCTGCTCAGAAGCGTCAGGACTTTTCCTGAAAAACGAATTGCCAGATGTGTGCCATACACCAGAGTGCACTCTGAAGTTAGAGCGAAAGGAACCAAAATGAGGCCCTCGGAGAAATCCAGAGCCGAAGGCCACAGGTCCAGGAGAGCGGGACCAGGGAGGAGTGAGGAAGTGCGCCCCTCTCTTTAAACATATCCGTGCATCAGTAATGGATCACGTCATCTGTACGGCTGGGTGAACTAAGCGCACTCAGGGGAGGAAATTAGACAGTGGAATGGAAATAGTAGAAGAGACATTCCGGAAATAGGAGACAGATCAGAAGATACTATCCAGGAGTCGTACAAAAGGAAAAAATGAAAAGTATCAAAGATATGAAGGAGTAAAACGTGTGCAGTGGATTTCTAACCGGTGGGCAGCTTCTTACATCCAGCCGAATTAAACCAGCGTGGTGCTGGGTGGGTGCGGGAGACCCCCCCGGGGGCTGTTGCCAGCAGCATAAAGGCAGAGCAGGAGCAAATGCTGGATGCTGTCAGCGCTGCTGTGTGGAGCAGCTGCCGGGGCTGGTGGAGGCTGCTAGCGCTCTTGGGCTGTCCTGCTGGAGGACCTCGTCATGCTGGCGTTTCCGATGAGCTTTGGAGGAGCTTGGGTCCTCACCGTGAGCATCGCTTCCTGGCTCTGGAGGGGAAGATGGTGCCCTGCTCCACCTGATGGAGCCTGTGGCATTGGATTTCCTGGGGGAAACTCAGCTTTCCTCATTGCTGGAGGAGCCCAGGATCTTACTGTTGCTGAGGTGGCTGGGGTACTGTTGTGTGGAGCGCTGGTGCTTACCTGAAGCCTTGCTTCTGGCTCCAGGGCAGATCCCCAGCCTGCTGGCACAGACCCTTCATCCCGCTGGCACAGGCTCCCTAGCTTCCACCACTGGCCTTGGGCCTTCCAGTGCAGATGCATGCAGCCGGCCTGCATGAGCTACTATCATGGGTTCCAGGCCTCCAGCTGGACTTGTGGGAGGCATTGTTACGGGCTCTGGGTCTTCGGCTGGACTCTTGCAGGCCCCCAGCTGGAGTCTTCGGTCTTTAGTGTGTGGACAGATTCCCTGCGCTTGTGACATATGATCTTTGGGTGATTCCTTATACGATCACACCCTAAAATGTGTCCTGTGTCATACTGTTCACCTTGCAAAGACCCCAAACCACGACAGGGCATAAACAGCAAACAAGAAAAAGAAAATTTGAAAAGCTGCATGAGAATTTTCAGAACTTAATGAAAAACTATTGAAAGATACCATTCTTTTGCACATCTTCAAAAAACACATATAGCCACATCTCAGTTTAAGAATATTCAAAAACCTAAAAACACCCAAGGAAAACAGGAGTTAAACAGCAAAAGATTCTATCAGGGTGGAAAGGCTAATTCAGCGTTGCTCCACTCGTGAAGTCAACAGGCGAGGCAGGGAGCAGCTCCAGGCCCGCCAGAGGGCCGTGAGGGCAGGCGGCGCGGGAAAAGCCGAAGACTCCAGGGAAGCGCAGCGGAGCTGAAGCGCCTGGGAGCAGCCCTGCGCTGGGTTGGTGATAGCGCCCTGCTCAGAGCGTACACTGCGAACCAGAATCCCAGGCTCAGCATGCTTGCCACGACAAAGTTAAAATTAAAGAGTAAGTTTTTGGGGGCCCAGCAGGATTGCTCAGTGGTCTAAAGTGCCTGCTTAGGAAAGCTTAGGCAGCTGGTTCAATCCCCGGCACCACATGCTGCGCCAGCCCTGCCCTCAGGGCAGGCTGAGCTGACCATAAAGTTCTGAAACAAACAAACAATAATAATAATAATAATAATAATAATAATAATAATAATTTTTTAAATTGCTAAAATGAAACTTTTTTAAAAAATGCCAATAAATATAAGAAAATTGTACACACTAGAGAATAAAACTGAATATATTTGAAATCACAATAGAAGTAATGATCAGACTATTGCAGCAAAACACAAAACTTAAAGAAACATGTTATTACTAAATTACATGCTGTTGCCAGGCATGATGGCAGTCTTGTAATCCCAGGGCTTGGGAGGCTGAGGCAGGAGGATAGATGTGAGCATGAGACCAGCCGTGGCTGTGTAGTGAGTTCCAGACCAGCCTGAACTGCAGAGTGAGTGAGACTATGTTTCCAAAGAAAAAAAACTACACATGGCTCACAAGTGAGCTGAAAGAGGACCTGCGAGCTGCACCCTGCAGAGCTAGGTCTAGCCCCATCTAGGGTTTAGCGGCTGTTCTCTGACGAAGAATCTTCTATGGTTTCAAAGGGAGCGACAGTAAAGAATGTGTGACAGGGATCTCTCGGGACAGGCCAATGTGTCTAGTATCTGGCCCTAAACAGGCAGAGGCTCCAAAACAGAGGCGCAGTGCTCAGAGGGGCAGAGACTGGAGACACAGGTGCCTGTGCAAGGACCGATGGTGATTGTCCCTGAAAACCCAGGCAGCTGGATTAATGCACCCTTTGCTAAGTGCCACGTCCTCCTCAGCCTTTGGCTAATGCTGCACGCCCGTTGCGCTTGTTACCCAGTGTGTAGTTAGGTGTGGCCAACAGAGAGAGTTGCCGGGACGGGTGCAATTTCCTGGTCTGCAAACACAAGCATGAGTCTCTGATTCTGTTCCTGAGCCTGAGGTGCCACAGCTGTAGACAGAGAACCGAGCAAAGTGCATCAGCCTAGTGGCAAGGCCTCATACATAGTCAGACAGGAGAAAACCAGAAAGGCAAGAGACACAGGCTCTGCAGTGAACTTGGTCTGAGTGAAAAGGGAGGAAGACGCGTACCCTGCTCTGTAGGTAGGGCTCCCCTAGGGGCCACAGTAGCCAGCACTTAAGGCAACTGTCCCGTTTCTGTACCCCCCACAGGGCCTCTAGTCAAGGTCATACACTGGGGGGAGGGGGGGACTGTTGCTCAGTGCTCTGCAGGAGTCCTTATGCAGGGCTGCAAATCGTGCATGTGCACTGGGTTCTGTGTGAGTACACGCTGGGATCTGTGCACCTGCACTGGGATCTGTGTGCGCAGGGAGTCTCAAGTCCCTGCTCAAGTCTCAAGTCAGGGAATGAGGCCCAGACTTGAAGGCTGGCATGACCCAGAGGCAGGCGGAGCCTCCTAAGCAGCCGAGAAACAGGGCTCTCCCGGAGCCTGCCTGCACAGGTGCAGCGCACTCACACACACGTGCAACTACATTACAGACTGGGAGGCAAGAGGCTTTTTCACTGAAGCTCTCGTTAGGTGGGATCGTAACTCCTACATCACGCAAATACTAACCAAAAGTTGGCTGTGTCACATGTTGTTAAACAGGACCTCAGAGCCAAAGGGGTTGAAGGAGGCCCAAGATGGAAGAGGCGGTGATCCCAGTCTCGCCTGCACCTCTGCTGCACAGTTCTGGGTACTCTGTATATTCATAGAACCATAAGAAATTGACAAACCCAGCACCCTAGGGGAATACTTAGCACTTTTCCCGTTAATCAATAGGTAAGACATGAATTAAAATTACCAGTAAAAGATTTAAAAACGTTAGTATATTTAATCTAGTAAGTACATGGAGAGTATTACCTACCCATCAAACAACTTATATGCTCTTAAAGCGCAAATTGACTAGTGTGAGCAAATTGACCTTATTCAAAGTTACCACACCAGTTTTAATAAATTTTAGAGGATAAAAATACGTAGACTATGCTCAGACTGCAATGTGACTTAGCTACATCAATAACAAAATAAACCAAGATAGAAATATGCCTGCAAACTGTGTAGCGTTCTACATAACTCAGACCGAAAAAGAGTGGCACAAGTTCTACAACACCTAGAACCGATCAGCAGCTCAAGCACTGCGCAACCCGATTACGACATACAGTCAGAGGTTGCTTGGTGACCAGTGTAAGGTCCCGCTAAAAGACAGCTTGATTAGTAAGTTACATCACAACTTTCACTCAGATGTGAAACAGTGTATGTATTCAGGACTTTACTCAATTCAACAAGTAGTGAAGGAATTCTGAAAATGTTCCTGTTGTTCAAAAGAGAGCCAAAAGATGCACAAATGAGAGTAAAACTGATTTTTCTACAGGGGGGAGGGCGAGGAAGCTCAGTTCCACCTACCAAGCAGGACAGACTGCATGTCTAGGACCAAGTCATCGTACATTGCTATCTCTTACCTACAACTTGCAAAACTACAGAATGCCTCCAAGCAAAGGAAAAGACAGAATTCAACAGCCTGCAAGGGCGTGTTCTATGTAGGAAAGGCATAGTTCTGCTCTGAAGCACCAACTCTTCCATACAGTTCTTCCCATGATATTAAGTAGTGTTTTCTTGTTCATCTGTAAGTCTAAACTTATCTCAAATTCAGTGGCAGGGGCTGGGGATATAGCGCAGCAGCACAACGCCTGCTGGGTGAGCACCAGGTCATGAGTTTGATTCTCAGTATAAAAAAAAAAAAAAAAAAAAAAAAATCAATCACAAAGGAATTATTCGCTGTTACAAAATAAGATCTTTCTTGGTTTGGTCAAATTACATACAGAGTTGTGGCAAGAGCATATTTTGGTATGGTCCACTAAAATTACAACTGAGTAATTTAGAAGAAAAAGTTCCAGAGAAATAAGAGATAAAAGATGAATAAGAGAAAGACCAGATGTAAGAGCATACAGTTGCTTAGAGAAGAGTCCCAAAGGGGAAAATGTAGAAAAATGAGAGAACCAGAAAAATCATGATTACAGTGTCACCATCACAGCTGCTCCACACAAAAGGAACCAAAGAATGGGACAACGCGGTGGTGAAAGCCTAAGCAGAGGCAGGATGCCTTCCTAGCCCTAGGTATCTCCCCAACATGTACGCAGAAATGATGACAGTAAAATAGTAAAGTAGTAGAGGAGAATCCTGAAAGTCACCGTCACAGCCAGGCGATCAAAGGTAAAACTACCAGTAAAGTGTGTCAACATCTACAGCCTTGGTGGTGCCAGCTGAAAAGCAACCCCTCTCTGGCGGTAACAGCTCCCAGAAGGAATAGTCTCTGTCTAATTAGAGAACCCATCAGAGAAATCTTAATTAGAGGCATGCCTGTAATCCCAGCACTCAGGAGGCTGAGGCAGGAGGATCGGTGCAAGTTCGAGACCAGCCTGGGCTACAAAAGTGAGCTCAAGGCCAGCCTGAACTGCATAGTGAGACCCTGTCTCAAAAAGCAAAAAAAAAAAAAAAAAAATCTTAAAGTCATAGGGGCTGGGGAGATAGCTCAGTAGAATAAGTGCTTGCCTGGCAAGCCCAAGGTCCTGAGTTCGATCCCTGGTACCACAAAAAAAAAAAAAAAAAAGAGGAAGATAAAATCTGAAAGTCATAAAGATAACACTAGATTGAAGTAGCAGATCAGAAGACATTAAAACACATGAGCAGCTGAATACGGGTAGGATCCAGGCTCAGAAACAGGATGTTAGTGAAAAACAAGTGAAATAGAAATGCCTTCTGTTCCTTAGCTAATAGTATCATACCATGGATGAATTTTTAGTTTTGATAAATGTTCCATGGTTACACAGATTAAATACAAGGCGAGCTTGGGTGAAGGACCTCAGTGACTTTGTACAATCTTTGCAGCTCTTCTAAAAGTCTACAGGTGTCTGAAATCCATAATAAAAACAAAACGGAATCATTAACACTAAAATGAGTTGTTGAAAGCAAGTCATGAAATAAGCATAGCTTGGCAAACATAGAGCAGACAGAAAATGCATAATAATAATCCAGTAGGTCTGAGGCGCGTGACAGATCTATGAACAGACTTCCAAAGACCCATGAGTACGTTGGGGGGTAACAGAGGATCTCGGGTTTGGAACCCCAAGTTTCTGCCTCATCTTTCCTATCATTTAAAGAACTGTCTTTTTATTTCTCTGCGGACCCTCTCTTCAAAGTCTTGTTACAGGAGCAGCCAGGCTGAACCCAACTTGTTGGATGAGCGCCAATGATTTCTAGGCTGCTGCCCTTGGCCATATACGGTAATGGGGCTGAGGGGGAGGAGGGCTTCGGAAAGATGAACTTCTGGCCAGGCTTCAGTCCCTCAGAAGGACCTCCAATCGGGGATGGTGACACTGTGCTAGGAGCTAGAGAAGTACGTGAAATCAGAGGAAAACGTTGCTAATCCTCCCTTGGCTCTACTCAGAAATTCTAGAACATAAGCTAAATGGAGCCCACGCTGCCGGGTAGCATAGGCGCTCATTTCGTGCCTTCCAGCCCCAAATCCTAAGCACAAGTGGCTTCCTGGTGGATGACGATACACACCGCCACAGCTGCTGCTGCTGCTGCTGCCGCAGTAATCTGGGAAGGCCGGAGAGGCGAGGCAGGAAGAAGGCAAGTCTCAGCTCGCCTGGATAAGCCGGAAACTGAGGGAGACCTTGTCTTAAAACACAACATGAAAAGGGTTGGGGATGCAGGTCCACACAAAGGCCCGGTGTCTAACCTGAGTACTGCACTAGAGCAAAGCCAGAGTAAGAAAGCGAACAGCAGCTCTCTCCCCGCTCGCTCCCCACAACAGAAGTCCAGCACTCCCCCACCTGGTCACCTGCCCAAGGCCACAAGCCTCCTGAGAGGCAAACGGAGTCAGAAGCTAGGATTACCTCTAATACTTACATGATTGTATTCCTGCCCCCATCAGATGCCAGCAATAGGACGCTTTGACTCACATCGGGTGGCCGGGTGGGCGTGGCAGTTTTCATGGCACCCACGCCACAGCTGGCCTCATGGGCCTTACTTTCCCACCACATAGCTTCCTCTTTAAAGCGAAAGCCTGACTTTCCCGTGCAAACCTACCGCTACACAAGGAGTTTTCATCAGTCCTATCCTGACTGGCTCCTCCTCAGGGTGTAAAGTAGGGCTTCCCAGGTCTGGTTAAAAGCCACCCCGCAGCATTGCCATGTATGCTGGGGCCTTGGCCACGTGCCCGTCTCTTCAGCGTGCTGGCGTTCCTGGAATTCACTTGGCAGAGCACGGCATTCTGGCCTGAGCTTTCCTGATGAATTATGCCCCCCGCCGTGGATTTCTTAAAAATAATGTTGAGTCCGAGTGCATCTGCAGACTCCTCCAGCCCACCCACTCCCCACGCCAGGTATTGGACTGCATCTCTCCCTGTCTCCCTCGGTTCTTTTCAGATGGAATAACCTCTCTAATCAGTGCTGTAGCATTTCTGGATTTGAATAAAACCCTTCAAGCCCGCGGGACTTAGCACAGTAATAAATACCTGAAGGCTGGGTAGAAGCAAAGAAAGAAACTGCCTCCAGCGCCACGAGAGACCAGGAAGCTAGCCCTGCTCACGGGCTTTTCGGTAGTGGGCGAGACGCCAGGCCTCTCTGATACCAAGGTGATCTCGTCCACGTATGATTTTCTCCTAGGGTCTTAACACAAGACATCTCTACCTTTCTACAGAATTACTGCCCATGAACCTGACCCTTGCTTTAATAGATGCCACTCAAAAAGGGTGTGATAGTGCATGGTGACTTCTCATTTGGGGGCCTGCTCTGGACCCCAGACTCCTTCCCTCCTGGCTCACCTCTCTCAGCTCTGGCCTCGCCCTTCCTGTCCTGAGCCTGGAGGCCCCTCTAATTTTACACCTGCCTTTCAGGAGAAATATGGTGCTAAGCAAATTCCTCAGAGAGGGGCACAAGTTCAAGCCCACTTCCACAGTATCTTGGATTTTAGATTTGACGGAGGTCTATTTCCTAGTGCCTACGATGTGATTTATTAAAGGTTAATTATATTTAATAGTCATGAACTAAAATGAGTCTGTGTATCTCGTTAACAATAACTGTAAATTAGAATTCTGCTAAAAGGTAGCAGCCCCCCCCTTAGCATACTGTGAACTTTTTGCCTTGTGCAATTGTAGAATTCAAGTTCCTGCACATTTTAAGAGCAGCGCTTTGAATTAGGAGCATAGTCCCCCATCTCACAAGTGAAGAAGGCTTCTTTGATGTCCTAGCTCAACGTAGCAAGGATTAATGCATAACCCTCACCACCATCGTTTAATTCCCTGTAAGTGCAGCGGTCAGCAAATCGTGGGTTCTGCCTCTGCGCGTCTTCTCTCCACATCCACCGCAGGCCCTTGCACCTGCCAGGCAAGTGCTTCCTCTACCGAGCTATCTCTCCAGCCCCTATGGCAGCGGCTTTAGCCAGGGTGGCATCACTCCACACGAGGGCAGGCAGCCCTTTCCCCCCAAGCACAATCTCCCTGACTTCCTGCCAGTCCAAACTCAGCTAAAGCAAACGTCCTGAAGCATCGTTTCAGAACAGTATTCACTGCCCCTCATTTTCCTAAGAAGCATAAACATAAATTCCCTCGGGCCTGATTCTTCCCTCCAAATCCACCTCCCCGCTTCCAGCCTTCTCTAACTCCCACATTGCTAGTTTGCGCCCTCCATTCTTAGGACGCCAAGGTCTTCCCAGAATCCCATGGGCTGTGCTGTTTTCTGGGGCTGATCTGAGTTGGGAAGCTCCGTGCTGTCTGTGCTGCTTAACCAATTTTGCTAGTCAAGATCTCCATCCATTGCTTCCCATTCCAGACATTTTTTCCAAACCACTCTAGTACCCATTAATTTCCCCTCTACCAAACCTCAGAGAATTTCAGAAGTGGACCACCCAGTGCAACACTTGACGCATCGTCTCACGAAGTTCTTTTTTCCTCCTATGCACACATCTTACACTATTTTTTTCCTTTCCTATCTAATAGGCAGTTTCAAAAAAAAAAGCACACACTACATTTTATTCACCTCTTGAATTTTAAAATAATGGTGGGTATGTAACGGTAAGTTGTCATGTAGTACACAGCTATTGCTATCAGGCAAATATCTGTCATATATGAGAATCCCACAAGGTAGATATATTATTCCTCATGGTGTAGGTAAGCATTCTGGGAATTAAAACAAAGATACTTATTCAAGATCAGAACACACAATGAAGTCAAGAGCTGACTTAAGGAATGTTGGATGGAGCTTTCATTATGACAAGTATTAAGTTAACTTTGGCTGCTGACAGGTCACCAACGGCTAGAATGCAGCTTCAGCGGCTTCCACACCATGGCATCCAAGCAGATGCAAACCTCAGTCTCTGTCAGTTGAGTGACTGCAGACAAACATCACAGCATTAATTTAATGGCTTTGGGGACATCCCTGGACGGTGAAGCACCAGGAAATGGAGATCTTCCCATCACAGTTCAAGAATTTGTGTTCCACATAGTTTCCACCTGAGGAAATCAATGGGCTGCAGCAGCTGCTTTATAGCAGGAGAGTCGGACACGACCACGTGCACGTGGCAGGCACTCCAGGCAGGCAGAGCAGGAAGATCTCACAGTGGAGAAGGGCAAGGCGCTGCTCCCTGGCGGAGGCCGCCGGCCTGGCCTGGCCGGAGGCACGCACTGGGAGCCGGGCGCCTTCTGCGATGGCTGTGTGGGCAGAGCTGGCTTCTGCTGGTCGGCTGTGCTGTGATGGAGAGGATAGTGACAAGGGTAAGCAGCTGCCAGCTGCTGACGGGGCAACGTCCAGCCGGTTGCTGCAACTCGTGGGTCACCTCCTCTGGGCGTTGCCTGCCGACGGTGAGTCAGGGTTCTGTTGCCATGCAGCCTTTGGCTGCTGTTGGCTGCTACATACCTGTTTTCTTACCTTAAATTTTCTTTGTATTTGGAATACTGCTTCTTTTTTATTATAAAGAAATCCAAGGCCGGGCATGGTGGTGCACCCCTGTAATCCCAGCACTCGGAACGCTGAGGCAGGAGGATTGGTGCGAGTTTGAGACCAGCCTGGGCCACAGAAGTCAGCTCAAGGCCAGCCTGAACTGCATAGCGAGACCCTGTCTCAAAAAGACAAAAAAAGAAAGAAAGAAAGAAAAGAAAAGAAATCCAATCAAATAGATCCAAAGTTGTAAGTTTAGTGTATTAATATATTTATTTTTTAAATACGATTTTCTAGTTTTTCATTTTAAAAAATAAACTTCCCTCAGAAGAACATGAAGAAACAAATCAAAAGAACATAAATGTTATTTTTCCTACATAAAACCCTCAGACTCCAGGGTTAATACAGAATATTAGTTCTATAGCAAACGTAGATTATGAATAAGTACAATGGCCCAGTGATAACTGATCTTACAGTAAACCAACAACCAAACCTCTACTTGAATGGCTTTACATCTGTGAAAGTCTTAACTTGTGCCAAGGCACTTGGAGTTCTTATTTTCTCAAGGTTCCACTTTTACAAGTCTCAGACAATAGCCAAGCGGGGGAGGCAAAATCAGGTAAAGTCAACTTTAGATAACTCTATAACTAGTTCACTTTTAATTTTTCCAAGATTTGTTAAATCTAGGGACTCAGGAACTTTAATCTCTGAAAGTCTTAATTTTTGGATACTCAATATACTTAACTCAATTTCTCCCCTCTACTAAAAGTTACATGAACTATAGTTCTTTTTACACTGCTCATATTGAGTTAGAAATTGGAATTGGTCTTATTGCAAGTTTTATGCCTGGGCCCAAGATAATAAAATTCTCCACTGTTAAGAACAGTGCCTGTGCCGGGCGTGGTGGCTCACGCCTGTAATCCCAGCACTCGGGAGGCTGAGGCAGGAGGATTGGTGCGAGTTTGAGACCAGCCTGGGCTACAAAAGTGAGCTCAGGACCAGCCTGAACTGCATAGCGAGACCCTGTCTCAAAAGAAAAAAAAAAGACAAAAAAGAACAGTGCCTGTTATCTCTTACCTGGAAGAGGTAATTTAGCTTCTCATTAAAAAGATAAGCCATTTAGTCAGGAAAATAACCAATAAAAACCTTTTTAAAAATATACTACAGTTCTTCAAAATGGAATAAAAGCACAACACTTCTTGGAGCTTCTGAATGAACCAAAGGAAGCCAAAGCTAGCCTGGCTCTCCAGAGTGCAGTCAGGATTCTGTCCTAAGTGGGAGCCTTGGGGACCCAAGCCCGGACAGTGACTGCGGAGGGCAGACGGAAAATGCTGGAATGGGCGATGAGGTGTCGCCAGGGAGGGCGAACTCCAATAGCTCAGGCCTCCCAGAGGCCAGCCTGCACCCAGCTCTTGGGTTGGCACAGTCTTTTAGGGTCACAGCCTACACTGCTGACTATTTGAAACAAGAAATCTACGCATTCTGAACGGTAGTTGTCGTCTTGGTTCCTCTTCTCACATTGCTGGGACAAATACCCAACCCCCAAAATGAAGGAAGGAAACGTTCATTTAGCTCACAGTTACTGGAGGTTTCAGTCTGTATTCAGCAGGCTCCAAGACTGAGTGGAACTGAGTAGAGAGCATCCAGTTCATGGTGGTGGAACAGCAACAAATGGCGACAGAGGCAACTGACCAACCAGGGCAACAGAGAGTCTGTTTCTCTGTCTCTCTTTTATTACACTCAGGCTCTCTGCCTCAGGCTGTCCACCTCAGGCCACGCCCATAATCCCAGCAGTCCTCAGGCTCATAATCCCATCAGTACATAATCCCAGTGGATCCCAAGTCAAGTCTCAAATTCTAGAAGTCCCCACCCCATGATTGTATGGGGCTTTGGGGGGACAACTAGACATAAGGCACAGCAGTTGTCTAAATCATCTAAGCATGTGTGCCTCTCTTAACTTTAACTTCTAAGCTCTACGTTCTGCCCTTCTTAAAACACAAAAATGAAACAAAACTATGGGCCTAATCTAGTCCCAAAATTTTGCTATATAAGGAAAATGTGTTCAGAATTAAGCATTCAACAGCCCAGCTGTCAATCAGAAACGTGTCTTAGGAAGTAATTTGGCAGATCCTGCTCCCCAAAACTCCAGAACAGCCTCTCCTTCTTTCACTCCTTCTTCTGCCATAAGCATAAATTCCTATACATGTGGTGTTAGAAAGTCAAGAATAAACTAAGCAATATTAGCATACATGTGTTCACACACAGACTTGCACGAATGCCAGCCTCCTGCCAGCACTGAGAGAGCGGTGTGCTTCCAGGAGTACTTCGCAACACGATCTGTTTGCTGCTGGTGGTCGTCACTATCACGTCAGCCCCAAGACAGCCAGGAAAGACTGCCTCAGCTGCCCCTTCCAGGGAGGAAGACGGCATTCCTCGGGTCACTTCGTTGTACTCACACACTTCTTGTCTTCCTCCCACTACATGGAGAGCCCCTGTGGGGCAGGGGCTGAGTCCCCAGGGGAACCTAAGGGAGAGGTTGTCCCAGGACCCAAGATTCTTCTCACCGGTAGCACTTCCTTCCGGCTGGAAAAGTCACCCCTGGGACCCGAAAGCATTGGGAGTGTTGGCCTCATGGGCACTGTGGCCTGTCACTTCCAGGTCCACGGCTGCTCCCACTGTCTCCCTGGCAGGCCTGGCTGAGCTCCTACTGAGCACAGCACCCTTCCGTGCGATTCTTAAATATCACAAAGCCTGGTGCTTCCGGCTTCTGAGCACCTGGGGGTACAGTCAGCACCTGGACAGCTTCAGCCAGGCTGAGTGGCTGATACACTGGAGTGGACTGAGCTCTGCTTCGCACCAGACCAGCAACGCTCTGCTAGCATGGCGGTGTGAACAGCTGCCCCATTTTGCTCTAGTGTTAGAGATAAATAGATCCACTTCAAGGTCTGGCCTGGAAGGAGGCAGTTTATATTTTTCAAATTATAGCAGGACATGGGGCTTCTCAGTTATGGCCTCACCAATTAGGGGATCCGGTGGAGCCAATTACCTGAAGAACTTCCGACACTGTGCCTGTGAGTCTCTACTCAGGGGAGGTTCGCTCAAGTGAGAAAAACTTCTTAATCTGCCTGTAGAGAGCTGTCGGCAGCCAGGTCTGGCTAGGGAAGAACTTGAGGGGCTGACGAGGGAGCCCTGCATTGGGGCGCGTCCCTCATCTCCTAATGTTTTTTTTTTTGTTTGTTTGTTTGTTTTTTTGTTTTTTTGTTTTTTTGTTTTTTTTGTCTTTTTGAGACAGGGTCTCGCTATGCAGTTGAGGCTGGCCTTGAGCTCACTTTTGTAGCCCAGGCTGGTCTCCAACTCACACCAATCCTCCTGCCTCAGCCTCCCAAGTGCTGGGATTACAGGCATGAGCCACCACGCCCGGCTTCCTAATGTTGTAGGCAGCTGAACTAGATAGAAATATTATAGGCAGTCAGACAGGGCCAGGCCCTCACATGGAAGACAAGGTGACTTTCCAACTAGAGACAGACACTCCTCTGCCATGGGCCAGATCTCAAGACAAGAGTAAACAGAAGCAACTACATACTTCCCTAGGGATGGGCATCAGGGATTGATAAGCTAGATAAGTATCAGTTACCTTAAAAGACCCTGGAAAGAGTCGCGAGCCCATGCTCAATAGGTGGTGTTCCTGCTTGCTTGCTACGTGACCTGCCTTCCCATTGGATCCAGATGTTAATCAATTTCACCTGAGCAATGGTGCTTGCACACAGTTTTATCCCACGTCATACCCACCTGAGTTCCCACGTTTTCTCTATAAACGTCTCTGGAAGAGACATCTTCCTGGAGACACCCACTCGGGACACCCCCTCCTGTCCCTCTCTTGGACAGGAGCTTTCTTTCCCCTAATAAATCTGTTCTGCTCATTACCTCCGTTTGTGCCTAAAATTCATTCTTCAGTTTTAGAGAACACAAACTCATCCCAGGTAATTTTCAGGTTGGGGATCGGTTTTCCCTGTGTCATTTGGAGGTTCCTGTTGGAGGTCACCGACCCCAGATCAGTTTTTTCTTCCTGCATCATTAATACTGTCATTTCAGAGGAAAACATCAGCCCCCAGCAGCACCAGGCCTGCCATTCCACCAGAATCGCCCTGTTTGACCCTGCAAAGACAATCCGAACCCATCTTCCTCCCAAGGCAGGAAGGGCGTCAGGCCTCCAGCATCTCGGAGACGCTTTCCGGAGCCTCCTGCGCTCTAGCTCTACCTCTAGCCATCTGCCACACTCTGCTTGCTGCGGGTCCTTCTGCGGAGTGTGCGACTGTGAACCACTCGCTACTCGGTTGAGACTCAGAGACTTGGATGCACTAAATCAGAGCTCCTACCTGGTGTGATCCTCGCACCCAGGAGCTGGGGCAGGAGGACTGCCGTGAGTCCAAGGCCAGCCGGAACTGTGTAACAAGACCCTGTCCTAAAAAAATCTAAAAAGGAAAAATACGTAAGTAACAAGATAAATCAGCAATCATCCCTCTTCCTCTGCAGCCAGTATTCTCTTCTCTGTAGAGAAATATATATTTTCAGTAATGCAATTTAAGGATTGTCCAAGGAGCACAGGTAAATATTTCTCTAATTCCACATCTCAGTTGAAAAGTACTCTCTTAACTTTTTTTCATATGTTGTGTGTTCCAAACTAATTACTGCAATCCAAGTAATTATCTCAGGGACAAATAGCCAACACTCAAAACAGAGGAAGGAAATATTTAGCTCACAGTCAGTGGAGGTCTCAGCCCATACTCAACTGGCTCCAGCGCAGAGGCAGCCTCGTGGCTGGGAAGAGCACACAGCGCTTGGCAGCAGCTCAGGCAGCTGGCTGGCCTCTCTCCCCTCCTTACATTGTAATGCAGATCACCTGTCCTGGGCCCGTGCAGCATCCACACCCACAATAATCAATGGCAAACTCCAGAAGCCGCCCATGACCGCATGGGGTGTTGGGGGGACACCTAGACACAAGTCAGAGCAGTCATAGACCCTTCTAAATTCTAGTAGGGAGCCTTTTGCCCACCGTCCCTCTTTTAGGGTCACGTGGTAAGACTGACACTAATAAAAGAAAGAAGAACCATGTTGGTTGTGTCAGACCGGCACTGGGACGAATGCAGGCCTCCCCTGAGTGTCCTACGTACAGCTCTGGTCACTGACGCGTTAGCGACTGCAGCCCACGACCAGCACCGCCCGCTGAGACCACCTAACTGGAGCACAAACACACTCCTTTGCCTTTTTACTGTCTATGGTTGCTTTTTCCCTACAGTGAGATGAAACAGAGGGACTGTGACAGATGCCACCGGACCTGTGACACGTAGGTTAGTCACTCTCTGGCCCTCACAAAGACAGCTTGCCAGCTCCCGCTTTCACTTACTGATAGAACATGTTCAACATGGCAAGGTTGGACCTAAACCCAAGGCTAAAGCTCCAAACCCCTGTGACACTGACAGTGACACAGCAAGCAGTCCAATTTGGCACCCAAGGGCCTATACAGTCATGATTTTTAGATTATGCATGGGAAGTACACAGCTGAGAGCATAAAAATCAATACAGCGCCAGCCAGACTAAAGCGCCTGCTTAGACAGTTGCAGTGGCCACAGTTTGATCCCAGCCTACCGCAGCAGCCCTGCCCCTGGAGCACACAGGCAGTGGTTGAGACTGGGTGTGGTGGTACATGCCTGTAATCCCAGCACTTGAGAGGCTGAAAACAGGAGGAACCCTACAAGTCCAATCTACGTAGTGAGACCCTATAGATCCTATACTAGACACACAAAAGCAAACAAAAAATCAATACTGCCAGGCATGGTGCCACACACCTGTAATCCCAGCACTCGGGAGGCTGAGGCAGGAGGATCAGTGCAAGTTCAAGACCAACCTGAGCTACAAAAGTGAGCCCAAGGCCAGCCTGAACGGCATAGCAAGACCCTGTCTCAAAAAGACCAGAAAAAAAAAAAAATCAATACTGAGTTTAAGGGATGATTTTCAAAAACAAAACAAAACCAAAAAAAAAAAAAAGCTATGTTATAAACTATGACTAGGGTTCTTAAATCATGGATTGTGGGAGCAACATTCCCGAAATGGGTAGAGGAAACAGTCCAGGGGAGGGGCAGAAGAGATGAGTTTGTGAAATTTGTTTACTACCTTGTCTTCCTTGAAGAGTGACAATAAATTAGAAGACAAAGTTCTAAGGATCCCTGCAAAGGATTGGCCATTGGAAATTAGCCTTTCAAAACTCCTCCAGACTGTGAGATTCTCTGCTTTCATTCCATCTCATTGCTATCACAAGAAACCACGGCCCAGAAAGGAGTTTTATGTTTTCCAAGATTTTCAGAAATTCCCACCACGTAAAGGTTCTCCAGTGGAATCCTGCGGGGAAGAGAAGACCATGATGAACTGAATCTGAATAAAACCAGGGAAGGCCAGGCTTGCGGCCATCAGGCAGGACGAAGGCCCGCTGAAAGCCCCGGGCCACTGGCATCACAGGGCGAGGCGGCTCTGGGGAAGCAGACGCTGGCTTCCTGCTTTAGACAAACAGACCTGGCCGGGGATCTCACTTGGGGGAGCGGCTGGGCGCCGAAACCTGACTCTCACCGCCGGAGTTAGCAGGATGGTTGAGGACCTGCGAGTGGATCCGTTCCCACGAAAGAAAAAGGGAAAACAGGACTGAGGGCGCAGAAACACAAGTGGAGACCATGGTAAGGTTCTATTTAGAAAAACACTGGAAAACTGCGAATGTGTCAGTGTTTTTGCGACCAGAAATAGTAACAGAGGATAGAGGTGATTAAATTGTTCAATGTGAAAATATATCAAAACTTACACCTCTTAAATGTGTAATTTTAATCAATAAAAAACAAAATAAAGAGAAAATGATCCTTTTTTTTTTTTGTCTTTTTGAGACAGGGTCTCACTATGCAGTTGAGACTGGCCATGAGCTCACTTTTGTAGCCCAGGCTGGTCTTGAACTCACGTTGATCCTCCTGCCTCAGCCTCCTGAGTGCTGGGATTACAGGTGTGTACCACCACGCCCTGCTGAAAATCATACATTTTTAAAGCTCAATTTAAAGGAAAAAATTAAAAAAAAATTATGAGAAACTCGGAGCAAAAGGAAGGAGCAAAGGACAACAGGAAGCAGGAGGCTCGCTCGCTCACTCGGAAGGAGAAAGCCGGGAGCGCCACTCAGGGGCTGGACAAGCCGAGAGGCAAGCGGGCTGCGCGGGGGCCAACTGCACTCGGGGACCGCAGCGCGCTGCAAACGTGAGCCCAAAGCGGAGGAGCTCCGACAGCGAGGGCAGCGAGGGGAGCGGGTGGAAGCGGAGCCTCGGTGCTGAGCAGCCGCGCGTGGGGCTCCCGAAAGGGGACGGCTGCAGACAAGTGTCGCCGGGCTGCAGAACCCGGGTGCGTGTCCTGCGCGCTCTTCAGGCGCTGAGACTCGGCGCAGGCGGCGTCCCGTAGGCCAGGCCGGAGGAGGACAGCCAGCGCCAGCGCAGCCTCCGATCCCCTCAAGGAGCCCGGTGCCTGCTCCCGCTGCTGTCCCCTCCTCCTGGCGTCTCTCCTGCCTCCTCCAGCTGGCCTTGGCAACGGCTTCTGTCCCTCAGAGGAACGTTCTGGAGAGTTGGGCCATGCAGCAGTGTCACTCACCCTTTTCAGGTCCTCCCTGTTCCTCGTGGGGAGGCCTCAAGTCGGTGCCTCGTGCAAAACCAGTGCAAGAAGGACCCTAGGCCCCCGTGCAGAGCGCGGGCATCGCTGCCAGCCAGGGGCTGCGGGCCTGCGAAGAGCAAGTAAGGCCTGGCACCTTGGGTGGCAGGCCGACACAGGGCCGCCGGAGGGGACACGCACCACAGCGCGCTCTGGGCCACCTCCCTGCTGCAGTTTTCCCCTTGCAGAAGGCACCCGGAGAGAGAACGTGGCCAGGGAGGCGGACATCCCTGTGCGCCTACGGTGTGGGAGCCTCAGCCACACGGAGTGGTCAGCAGCCTCGGACCCGCAGTGTCCCTGAGCTGCGGCCGTCGGAAGGGGAAGAGGTCCAGAGCAGGAGAACATCCAGCGGAGGGCCCGAAGCTTCTCAGGCACATGGCTATCTGGTGGGGTGGGGCTGCCCTGACGCCACGCCTGCCGCAGGACTGTGCCAGATCTTCTAGACTCCGCTGGTGTCGGAGGGGGTGAAGAGAAGTCACCTCTAGGGGATTCGGCCTGGTCTCGAGCTCCTGCTAAGCGCCTCGGGAGCTTTAACCTGCGCGCAGAACAGTAACCCTGAGTCTATGGGTCGCGGGAAAACCTCGGCTGTCTGACACGCCCCAAGTGTGGGCAGCCACTGGAGGAGTGATCCGGGCGCGGCTAAGAAGGGTACTGAGAAATAGTGAGGCGGGCCTTCAGCTGGGGAGAAGGCGAGCCCCGCGGCCCCGCAGCCAGCGCTCAGAGCACAGAGAAGGCCAAGCGGGAAGGGAGAGAGAGAAGGCGCGCCCCAGGAGCAACCCACAGCTCGGCCCAAGGGCTTGTCCGACACAAGGTGGCCCTGCCCTGTGGCACTTCCTGCGTCCCCAAGGAGAAGGTGTCTGAACACAGTACCTATGCGGAGAGTGACTTGGAGGGCACAGAAATAAATGCCCAGCCCACCCCCGGATGGCAGCTCTTGGCGACCCTGTCCTGAGGCCTTCACTCTGCTCAGCGAGCCCTCAGGTGCTCAATTTGGTGTAAGATCAAAGAATATATTAATTCATTGGAAAACTGTCATTTTACGTGCAACAGAGTTTTACAAATTAAATATTTTTACACAAGAACAGGAAATATATTCCAAAAAGGAGGACAATATGGAATCAGAAGACTCAAAGACGCTGTATAAATGCATCGCTGCTTGTGGAAGGCTATGTCGTGCTCCAGGAGATCACCTTCGCCGTGACTTTAGGTCCCAAGGTGCATTAGAGCATCCCTGTGTGAAGACAGAAGAGAGCATGGCTGGACCTCGTTCCCATTTCAAACGGAGCCTGTCCATTGTGAAGGTGGAAAATGGAGCCAGGTGCTCCTCAGCAGCCTGCTCCAAGAGGCAAAACGAAAACTGCGCACTTGAAATATAATGCATGCATTTCTGAAGTTGCTGAAGAATATTTGGATCTATTCATTAAAATGAGATAAATAAATTTGATATGTTGACAGCTTAAATGTGTAATTTTCCTTTTCATCAAATTTATGAGTCTTCATTCTGAGTCTGTAATAAGTAGCTATTCTGGGATTGATCGGCACCTGGTGAGCAGAAAGTAAGGTACGGCTAGTGAACCTCAGGACTGCGTGGGTGTCAGTCTGTCACCTCTACCCAGAAAATGGTGCCCTCCATGACCCAAGCCCTAAATAAGCACACACGGCACAGAGCTCACCTGGCAGTGCCAGTCCATGTCCGGCGTTCTGGGCGATCAGTGACATCTGACGTAGATTGAAGTGGACCGACAACTCTAAATGCTTTGACCTCTTCTCAGCTCACAGTCTAATACCTGCTGGGATCATTAAACCCGCACAATAATCTGCACTCATCTGGACACTACCAAATTTCAATAACGGAGAAACAAGACAATGGAATAAATCAGAAGAAAAGTGAGGCAAAACCTCACAGCCATTGGAGAACACTCAAAAAGTTAGGAATGGAATTACCACAGTCCTCCAATCCCACACCTGAATGTATATACGCAAAGAAGTGACATTGGTATTTTAAGGAGCCATCTTGCCAGGTGTGGTGGTACACACCTGTAATCCCAGCACTCGGGAGGCTGAAGCAGGAGGATCGCTGCAAGTTTGAGGCTGGCCTGAGCTACAGTGTGAGCGCTAGGCTAGCCGGAGCTGCGTAGGGGGACCCCGTCCCAAAATGAACAAATAAGCCAACGAGATGTCTGCATTCTTGGACTTCCTGAAGCACCATCCACAATCGCGAAGAAATGGAAGCAACCTAATTGCCTGTTAACTGTTTAGTGGGCAAAGACATGCTGTGAGCACAC